>CAUYRT010021537.1:0-17164 GCA_963574885.1 Lepilemur ruficaudatus | reverse complement strand
ACTATCTAAACTATTTTAAGTGTATAGTTAATGCTATTACAATAAAATATTCATAATGTTGTGCAACTATCACCATCATCCATCTCCGTAACTCTTTTATCTTGTAAAACTAAAACTCTGTACCCATTAAATAATAACTCTACATGCCCCATCCTCCAGTCCCCTATTAATCACCATTCTACTTTCTATCTCTATGATTTTGACTACTCTAACTACAATCACATAAGGGGAACAATAGAGGATTTTTTTTTTAACTGTTTCAGTTAACATAATGTTCTCAAGGTACATCTATGTTGTTGCATATTTCAGAATTTCTTTTCTTTTTAAAGCTGAGTAATATTCCATTGTATGTATATACCATATTTTTCTCATCTATTTATCCATTGATGGATACTTGGTTTGCTTCCATATTTTAAATATTGTGAATAATGCTGACATGACATGATTGTATAATTTTCACTTTAAGACTCTGCTTTCAATATTTTAGGATATATACCTAGAACTGGAATTGCTGCATCATATGATAATTCTATTTTTCATTTTTTAAGGAATTATCATACTCTTTTCTATAACAGGTATACCATTCTACATTCCTTCCAATAATGCACAACTGTTCTAATTTCTCCACATGCTTTCTGTCTTTTTTCTTAATAGTAGCCATCCTCATGGATGTGAGGTGGTATCTCATTATAGTTTTGACTTGAATTTATCTAATTTTAGTGATATAGAGCGTCTTTTCATGCATTCACTGGTCATTTGTGTATCTTCTTTGGAGAAATGTCTATTCAAGTCTTTTGACTATTTTTGAATCAGGTTGTTTTTTGTAGTTAAGTTTTAGCAGATTTCTATATCTGGATCTCAATCTCTTATCAGATATACAATTTGCAAATATTTCTGCCATTCTGTGGATTGTGGATTGCCTTTTTACAGTGTTTTTTTTTTTTTTTTTTTTGAGACAAGATCTCAGTCTGTTGCCCAGGCTAGAGTACAGTGATATCGTTATAGCTAACTGGAACATCAAACTCTTGGGCTCAAGCAATCTTTCTGCCTCAGCCTCCTGAATAGCTGAGACTATAGGCACACATCACCATACCTGGCTAATTTTTCTATTTTTTATAGAGATGGGGTCTCAGTACATTGCTCAGGTTGGTCTCCAACTCCTGGCCTCAAGGGATCCTTCTACCTAGGCCTTTCAAAGTTCTAGGATTAATACCACTCTTGGAAAGGCCAGTTCATAGTATCTTTTGATGCAGAAAGCCTTGTTGATGTCATAGTTAGGTGTGGGAGAGAAAAAACACTCTATAATTATTATGATTAAATCTCAGTCCTTTAGTCAGCCTGTGTCCCTGAGATATAATCTTCACAGGAATTTCTTAGCTTTTCTTCTCTCACCCTTTGGTTAGATAGGAAGATCAAGGGGGCTAGAGGGAAAGAAATGTCTTTTCTCCAGGTGAGAATAGGTCTTTGTTACAGAGAAAACTGTGAGTGTATTTCACAGTGTTTTCTCTTTCCTTTCTCTTCCACAACCATGAAGATATCTTTCTTGACTCTTAAACATAAGAACTTGGTTGAGTTCATGTAAGTAAAATCTCTAGAACTTGTGAGAGATCCTTAAGGTAGTAGACCAAGAGATTTTACTCTCAAGGTTGTCCACACTCAGCCTCCGGCAATAAATCAAAACCACCACTTAAGAATTCCTGCTAGTTTATGGCTCTAGTGACTTCTCTTTCAGTTGAGCAGGTCTCAGCTATGACTCTCTGGATTTACCTGTTTCTCCAGGTGATGATTTGCCTTGCTAACTCATTTCTCTAATGGTTCCAAGAAAAGTCAGTGATTTTCCATTTATTATGCTTTTTCTTTTTGTGAAGATGGTAGTGATGATTTCAAAGCCCATTACATGTTAGAGCAAAAACCAGAACACTTTATATTGAAAAGGCATAAAACTATGCCCTGAAATGAAGAAAATAAAAAATTTGAACCTTGAAAGACCTGATATAATTAGCATACATATATTAAACAATTATTATAACCATATTCCATATGTACAAGAAAACAAAGGAAAGAATGAAAATGTTAGGGAGATATACAGATGATATAACAAAGGCTCCAATTGAATTATTAGAAATAAAATAAACAATGTCCAAATGAAAAGCACACCAGACTAGATTAATAGAAGTTAGATGCTGACTGAGGAAATTTAGGTGAATTTAAGTACAAAACAACACAGACTATTTAAATAAGATACAAAAAGGAAAAAAAGAGATATTGATGAATAGAGAGCATCAGTGGGCTTTAGATCAATATCAAGTGACCTAATATGATTATAATCAAAATCTTCAACAAAAAGGAGAGAATAGAGCAGGAAAGGAAAGATAGTTGAAAAAAATAATGGCCAAGAAGTATTAAATTTAATAAAAACAATAAAACCAGGTATCTGAAACTCTCAACAAAACTCAACAGAAAAAATATGTTAAAAAGCTATAAGAAGGTATATCTTAGTCAAATAGCTTAAAACTAAGCTATTTATAAAATAACTTAAAAACAGCCAGTAGAAAAATATGCATATTACATACATATTACAAAGGTGAGAATGACAGCTGATGTCTTCTTAGAAACAGTGCAATCCAGAGGAAAGTGGAACAATATATCTAAAGTACTAAAAAAAGAAAAGAAAAAAACCTGTCAATCTAAAATTCTATATTCAGCAATGTGTCTTTCAAAAATGAAGACCAATCAAATGAAAGACTTTATCACTTGCAGACATGCACTACAAAAAGCAACAAAGAAAAAGTTTCACTCAGAATGAAAATTACACCAAATATCTGGATCTATATGGAAGAATTCCACCAGAAATGGTAAATATGTCAGAAAATATAAAATGATATTCTTCCTAATTTTAATACCTTTAAAATATATTTTAGAGTGTAATGTAAAATTAATGTATGTTGGGATTTAAAGATATGTAAGATAAAATTCATAAAATTTATGAATTCTATAAGACAAAGGTTGAGAAGAATGAATGGAGTATACTGTTTTCTAGTTTTTATACTATATGTGAAGTGGTGTAATATTATTTGAAGTTAGACTATGATAAAGTAATGTTTTTCTCTATATACCTCAAATCAACAACTGAAACAACAAAACAAAATCATTTCTAACAAGCCAACAACACAGATAAAATGTAATCATAAAAAAAGTCCCAAAATTTTCTGAAAGAGAAAAAATATGGAAAGAAAGAAGTAACTGTCTTTATTTTCAGACAACATAACTGTCAGTATAGAAAATTCTCTCTATTCTGTATAGATCCAGATTCTGTATAAATACAGATATCTGGTATAATTTTCATTCTGAGTGAAAATTTTTCCTTTTTGCTTCTTGTAGTGCATGTCTGCAGCTGATGAAGTCTTTTGTGTGATTGGTCTTAATTTTTAAAAAAACATTGCTGAATATAGAATTTTAGATTGACAGTTTTTTTTCTTTCTTAGTACTTTAGAATTTTCATAGTAGAATATAGCATGCTTATAATATACAAGGTCAATATTATAAGTCAATAATACTTCCAGATCCTAGAAATGAGAAATCAAAGTTGACATTTACATCTTTTTCAAAATAACATTAAAAACATAGGCATAAATTGACAAAAGATATGGAATATCTGTACAGTGACAACTACAAAACATTGGAGAGAGAAATTAAGTAAAAGATAAATAAGTGGACAAATACATCATATTCATGGATTGGAAGACTCATTATTTTTAAGATGTGAATTCTCCCCAGATGATCTATTGATTCAATGCAATCTCAATAAAAATCTCAGGTGGCGTTTTTATAGAAATTGGCAAGCTGATTCTAGCCTTTATATTGCAATGCAGAGGCTTAGAGTAGTGGAAACAATTGGATAAAGAGGAACAAAGTGGGAAGACCCATGTTCCTTGATTTAAAAACTAATTATGGAGCTACAAGAACCAAGAGTGTGGTGTTGGCATAAAGATAGATAATTTGGTCAATAAAGCATAATAGGGAGCTCAGCAAGAGGCTCACACAGACAAGTTAAATTCATGTTCAACAAAGGTCCCAAAGCAATCCAATGGGAAAAGGATAATCTACCCATCCTGCCACCCATGAACCTCCTTCCATACCTCAAAACACTTATACAGATAAACTGGAGATGGATCATAGACTTAAATGTATGAGCTAAAATGATAAAACATTTAGGAGAAATCATAGGATAAAATAGTAATTATTTTTGATTTGGCAAGAATTTACTACATATAAATAACAAAAACACAAACTATTAATATATAAAATTATATAAATTGGACTTCATCAAAATTAATTTTCCCCTCAAAAAAATAAAAACAACTGCAAAACAATATTTGAAAAACATTTATCTGACCAAGGACTCATATCAGAAATATATAAAGAGTTCATTAATAAGAGGACAAAGGTATCAATTTTAAAAATGGGCACTATACCTAAGAAGATATAAAAATGAGAAATAAGTATATGAAAATTTACTCAAGCTCAGTAGTCATTAGAGAAATGTAAATAAAATTTCAAGGAGATACTATCACACATACTAGAATGACAAAATAGGCAAATGCACAAAAAAAAAAACTGACCACATCCAGTGTTGGTAAATATGTGAAAGAACTAGAACTTTCTTATGCTACTGGTAGAAATGCAAAATGGTGCAGTAACGTTGCAAAAATGTTTGGAAATACTAAAAAAACTTAAATATACACCCAACATACAACATGGCCATTCCACTTCCAGGTATTTACTCAAAAGAAATAACAGCATATTCTACATCAAACGTCAATCTTGTACATGAATGTTCATAGCAGCTTTATTTGAAAGCAACACAAATATCTACCAACAGGTAAACAGAATAATAAATTGTTCCTTTAAAGCTCTACAATGAATATTACACTGTTGTAAAAAAAAAAAAAAAAGAACTGGCCTATTGACACATGAAAGCACATGAATGGATTGCAAAATAATCATATTGAATGAAATAAGCCAGACAAGAACATATGACATATGATTCCATTTATACAGAATTCTAGAACATGAAAATTAAAAGAAAGATAGAAATTAGTTCAATAGTTGCTTCTGGATAGCAAAGGACCTGGGGGAGAGGTGTTAAAAAGAAGCATAAGGAGACTTATGGGGTAATGGATGGGTTTATTATCTGATTATAGTGTTGGTTTCACAGCTGTATGTTTATCCAGTTGTATGCTTCATGTATGTGCAGTTTAATGTATGAAAGGTACATTTTAATAAAGTGGTAAAAAATGAATAAGTCCGTGCTTGACTTAGAAAATAGCTTGTGAATAGTTCATTGTAGTATGTACTATGGCAAAAACAAACAAACGGTACTTTAAGCCACAGGTAGAGCAATCTAATCTTAAATGCTATTCATAGCACTATTTGGCTATTTCTTTAAATTTTTTTTTCTATACGGAGAATAGCTTAATTGTGCATTTTCATTTCATACTTAATATTTTACAGCTACTAGTTTATTTGGCAATCAAATCATTTTTCTACCATATTCCAGTGATATGGGAGAAGTTAGAATGATTTATTTAAACACTAGAATATGACAGATTCCATCCTTAGCTGAAGTTTTCACTGTTAGCATGCATTTTAAAAATGACTACCACTACAAAATGTTAAAATATGCAATGATTACATAAACCTCTACTCCCAAAGCCATTTATAAAAGGATATATATTTTTGGAACAGAGTGATATATTAAGCACTGTGAACTCAATAGCCAGTACAGCTATTTGGAGGAAATACTAACACAGGTTAAAATTTCTTCACCTATGTTTCTTTAGTCTGTTAATTAATTCTCCTTCATCTATATTTTGCTACTGCTGTAATGTACCATGATCACCATTAACTGTGAAACTGTGTTATAACCCAGAGGTTCTGCTCTAAAAAATGTATTTTACTGAGATTAATTTTATCAATGGAATGAGGCATGCAAGGAAACACTGAATATCATTTTCTTCTATGCTATGCCATTTCTGAAAAGTGGGAAAACTTTTGAAGTTTAGCTGGCCTGTGAAGATTCTCTTAAAATAAAACATGACCTCAAGATGTTAAATATATAATTAGACTTCATGTGTGCTTTCTGAAATTATATGGGGCAGATTTTGTGCCTTTGAATATACGCTTTATCATTCAAAGATGTATTTTATACTTACCAGTTTTCTAAAATCTTTTTAGGTATTCATATTAGGTATTTGCTTTATTATGATATATGTTCTTAAAATATTAGGTATGAGCAGAATACATACGAATGCAGTAGAATTCATATTGTAAAGGTGACTTGGTAAATCACTTTGGAAACCAAAGAATCCCTAAGAAAAAATGTAAATTAAAAATAGTAAAGTTCAATGTCTTTGCCCTTTATGAGAAAAGGATAGAAAAAGGTTATGATAAAATGCTTTGGTGTTTCATACATTTAAACATACACACATACACATATGCACAGGCCTGGTTTAATGAAGATGATTCTTAGTGATGGGCATCGCCCGAAAGTGTGCAGAGGTTGATTAGTGATATCTGAATTGGTCATAGAAAAGAGATTTAGCAGTCTTTCCACAGATCACAACATTTTGTGAGAGATTATACTGAAGTTACTGGTAAATGTTAAAAGACTTCATCATAGGATACAGAATTTTTTTCTTTATTTCCCCAGAGAACGGGGTTTCAACAATTCACAATGTTGAACTGTGAGTTACTAAAAATTGTAGTTGCTATAGAATTTTTGTGACTTCTAATCATCTTCTCTATTTAAACATATAATTTTAGTGTTTTAGGATACTTATCACCAAAAAAAGGAGAATCCTGTTCTGTCATTCTTTTCAACGGAATCGGCCATAATGGTGAAACGATTTCAGTTTGGAAGTCAGTATTTACAAAGCTTATTCTTAGTTATTTCTTCCTTTCCTCATACAAGTGTCTCCCACAGAGTTTCAGCTGGAAATAAAATTGGGTTTGAAGGCTGTATTTTCGTCTTCTGACAACTGTTCAGATCCTGAATACAATATTGGCCTTGGAGCCTGTTAAGATCATAGTTATTTTTCAAAAATAATTTTTCAAATTATTGCATTTTTAATCAAAGAAAAACATATGCAAACACATACACACTCACAGATACATGGTTTTTGTGTTTATTTGAGTTTTCCCAGAACATATTCACAAGTTGAGGATGAAAGATAAGGCAAAGTTGAGATAGATTGTGAGAACTCAAAATAAGTAACCGAGGCAAAGGTCTCGATCAATGGATGTTTATTAAGCCAAAGTTTGGTGACAAGTCTTGGGAAGACACAAACCACAGACAAATCTGTGGCTGACTGTTTTTCCAAAGCAGGATTTGAGAATTCAGGTTTTAAAGGGGATAGGGCACACAGAAAGAAACAAAGAGGAGGGGAGCTGGGCAGTGAGACAAAATGGTTACATCCTTGTGAGACCCAAGAAATATATATTTTATATAAGATACGTCAAATGTTAGAAGAGAAAAAGGGCTTAAAGGAAGCATCAATTATGCAGAGGTCCCTGGGTAGGTGGAAGATATTTTGATTTTGTCTTATCTCTGTTCTGCACCTAGGAAGATAAACTTGTAATCAACATTGTTATTGTGGACTCAAACAGATTTTAGTTTTAGGAGCTTAGCCCGCAGACCCAAAGTTACAGTTTGCACATACTTGTTTATGGGGAGCCAGCAAAGAATTTCTTTATGAATAATCCATGGGTGCCGTCCTTCACAGACGCACGAGGGCTTTATCGTTCCTTGGAGAATTCTGGCTGATGTATGGTGTTAGTAACAGCTATTCACTTGGAAGGGGGTGTTGAAAGACGCAGCCTCCTTACCTTTTACATAAAGAGCTGGGGGGGGAGTAGGGTGGTCCTGAAATTTTTATTTTCCTTTACGGTTGTTTAAGAAGATCTTATGCCTAAACCAATGAGCCGCTTGCTAAATGATACTAGGCAAGGAGCCATGTTTGAGAGCTTTCAGAGGAGACTTTGTTCTCACTCATTACGATTTATTGTGTAGGGTGATAATACACTTTATCCCTCACTGAGACAGTTGTTAAGTGTTCCAGAGAAATAGGAGGTGTGGTTACTCTATAATTGGGGTCAACCTAGGGAACTATGAGATAACACAGAAACAAATCTAGAATTTGAAGTTTATTATACATTTCACTGAGATTTAAATTCTGATCTTAGCTCATAAAACTATGTGACTTTAGACAAATTTACCTAGCTTATCTAAATGTCTACTTTTTCATTTGTAAAATGGTGATTATAGTCTTATCTCCAAGCATGGCTATAAGGATTAAATAAATGAGCTGAAGAATGTAAGATTCTTAGCAGAGAACTAAGAACACAGCAAGCACTTTTTGTCATTTGTGTTTGAAAGCAAGCTAGTTGAAATAGCTATTTTTCCTTGAAGATTTACTTCCTGAAATTTTCCTTTATTGAGAATTAATATTATACTTCCTTCCTCTGGGCCTTTATAACTCTGTGCTAACCAAAAATATATTCTATTCTGGCTATTCTATCTTAAGCTGTGATTGATTCTGCAGATGCCTATTTTGTCAAGAACTTTGGATAGTAAGGTCATGTCACACCTGTCTTTAATGTGACACAGGGTCCATCCCTGTGTCAGTGAATGCTGAATGCTTGCATTAAACTTATCATAACACCATGGATTTAACAGCCCTTTAACATTTTTTTTTTTCTAAATTCACCACTGAATTTCTATGTAGTCATTGGGTTTCCAAAAGAAGCTATTTGTTCTTTTGATGATTTAATCACTATTTCTTTAAAATAGTGATTTGGGGAAAAGGCAAACATTCCTAAAAGAAAATGTATGTTTTTTTGGCTAACCACAATTTCTTTAATATAAAATAAACTGAAGCAGAGATGAAAATGTGCAAAGAAAAACTCTGAGTTAAAGCTAATTAAACAATCTGTCTTGCAACCATAAATACTAATAAGGAAGCATGGCTCAGCTCTTTGAATCTTAAAGTTGAACCATTAATCCTTCCTAGGCTAGCATTGGTCTAAGGTTTGGTACTGCTGCCAAATGATGGTAAATACAGAAAAATGGTAGAATAATATTCTTCCCCACTGGGAAAAGCAGACTAGATTTATTCATTTATTTATTCACTCGACCATTAAATAGTTATTGAGAATTCACTATGTGTGCCAAGCATACAAAGGTATGCACAAATGAATAAGACAAAGTCATTATCCTCAAAGTCTAAAGGGGAAAGATAGGAATAAACAAGCAATTACGATACAGCATGGTGTGTGCTACGACAGAGCTCCATATAGAGTGAACAGGTAGGGATGATTCCTAACTCAGATACATAGAACAGACTCATGTTTAAGAAGGGCTAGACTTAAGGAGAATTATGAAGATGATTCATTTAAAAACAATTCCAGAAACAAAGCGGGTATTTTTTTCCTATTGTGATAACAATATAGAATATTAAAATGATTAAATGACCTATCCCAAATCAATTCACTAGTTAGTGAGATTAGAATTTAGTTTTATAATACTGATTTTAAATTTCAGACTTTTTACACTTTATCCCATCTTTATATTAATTTAAGTTAATACATGTTTGCAATTTAAAGAGCACTTTTAAAAAGTCAGGTTAGTCCATCAACTGGCAAATGGATAAACAAAACGTTTTATATCTACTCAATGGAATACTATTCAGCCACACAAAAGCACGAAGGGCTGATACATGCAACGACATGGATGGAACTTAAAAACATTTTGCTAAGTGAAAGAAGCTAGTCACAAAAGACCACCTATTGTGTGATCACTTTGTATTAGTTTCCTAGGGCTACCATAACTAAGTTTATAAACTGAGTGGCTTAAAACAACAAAAACTGATTGTCTCACAGTTCTGGAGTCTAGAAGTCTGAGATCAGTGTTAATAGGGCCATGCACCCCCTGAAACTTGTGGGGTTGAATCCTTCCTTGCATCTTCCTAGCTTCTGATGAGTTGCCAGCAATTCTTGGCAGTCCTCAGCTTATAGTTGTAGCACTTCAGTCTGACCCTGTTGTCCCATGGTATTTTCTCCTCATATATATGTGTCTCTTCTTCTCTTCTGGTAAGGACAAAAGTCATAGTGGATTAAGGTTTCCATTAATGGGTTCATCCTATTCTGCTATGACCTCATCCTAATTAGTTATATCTGCAAACAGCCTTAATTCCAAAGAAGTTTACATTCTGAGCTACTGGGGGTTAGGACTTCAACGTATCTTTTTTTGGGGAAACAATTCAACCTGTAACACCAATTTATGTGAAATATCCAGGATAGGTAAATACTACATAGAAGTGAAAAATAAATTAGTGGTGTCCAGGGGCTCAGAGTTGCAGGGAATGGAAAGTGACTGTTTCATTAATATGAGGTTTTCTTCTGGGATGATGGAACTGTTTTGGAGCTACATATTTGCAACGATTGCACAGCACTGTTGACGCACTAAATGCCACTGAACTGTACACAGTAAAATGGTTAAAATGATACATTTTATGTTGTGTATTATAACAATGAAAAATAAAACCCACGCCAAGTTATTATTGTTCCCCTTGATCACACTGTAAACCCACTTACATTCCATTTTTAGTGCTCTACCCGTTTTAGTACCCGCTGTCCTGCTACTTCCTTCCTACCCCAAACCCTGGAGTCAGCACACGGCCTCCTTGCTGTAGTGCCCTTACTTTCTGTCCTGGGAGTCTCCTCTACTCTGCATGTTTCTTTTCCTCATTTAACCCAAATTACTCTAAAAAAATGTTTTCTTTTAAAATTCCCATTCCCAACTTTCCTTAGAGACTAACTCTCCTTATGCACTCATGGCTGAAAAGAGCAGTGCTGTCTTTCCTCCTGCACCAGCAACTCTTCCCTATCCTTCTCCTACTGTAGTCAAAGAATGTAATATCCTCACATAAAAAGTAGTCAATGGTAAGTAATTTCTTGTCCCTGAAATGAAAGCGCAATGGCCATTCTTCTACACATTGACTTTAAGGTCTCCCCAGTGTTGGGCAAGGCCCACTCTGTTTTACTTTGTTTTGCTCTGGGATGTCACTCACCCTGGTGGACACCAATCCTGCTGGACATGAATCTTGGCAGCAGGCAGCTAGAGAGTGAATTAGGAAGGCAATAGGCAGGTAAGAGTTTGTTCGCAAACAACTGTGGTGTGAAAAATGACCTTAGTGCGATCATGTATACCACGAGAGTGTTAGGGCCTTCCTGCTTCCAGGGACAGTTTCTACCAAATTCCTTGCATTCATGTATTTTGCTTTCTTTATTTCTAATTCTTTAACTGGACAAGCAAGAAATGACCACATATTCAATTTGTAGTAGTAGTAGCAGTAGTAGCAGCAGTAGTAATAGTTACTGTTGGGGAATGGACTTTATTTCCCCTTAGTATGCTAATTTCTTTATGGAGGCATTTTGACTTGAGTTATACTTCCAGCAATTTGGTAAGTGAAATTCATTGGTTCAAGTTCCTGAGTTATTTTATTAAACTGTGGCAATCATTGGGAATTCATTCTCTTTATTCCTTTCCTATCCGTCCCAGCCCAGTCTGAGACAGTACCAGGTAAGGCGACAGGTTCTGCAGACTCAAACTTCCCTTGTATGTGCTTCCAAGTTACACATTTTCAGGGGGTTTGGAAGTAACACCAGCAAGGCTTTTTGTCTACAGATCAAAGCTGCATTTTCTTTTTAGCCTATCAGAAATAAAGCTACCCCCCGACCCTCACCACCACACACTTACTTTGCTTACACTGGTCCCAAATTAGGGAGGTACACAGGGGACAAGAGATAATTATTGACATTTTTAATACTGCAGTTAATATTTATTGCACATTTATTACATGCCAAGCATTGTGCTAATTTCTTTATTTGACCCATCTCCTTTAATCTTCACAACAGTCCTATGCTTATGCTGCAGACAAAATGAGAGCATTTCCTTCTTTAACAATTCCCTTCAGCCTTCAACTTATGGTGTTTGTCGTTTGTTTTTTGCTCCTTTTCTCTATCAAGGATACTTATTAATATGACACTACTTCACCTGCAGACAATTAGAGAGGTGGCAGAATAAAAGTGGCCTCAGTATCACGCCAACTTGAAGTAAATTCTCAGGCACGAAAAGGTTTGGGGAGGCAGACTACTTGGGACACCTCAGAGCCAAGTCCAGACTTACTAAAAATACTTCTGTGTTCACCAAGAATGCTAATTCATGCTTATTATCCTGATAACTTTCCTGGAAACAGATTCACTCTCACTAAATAGAAATCATTTGCGATTTTTAATTATCACATGTTTCTTTTCCAAGCCTCATGCATTCCAAAACCATTTCTTGACCTGCTCTCTGTGAGCTGAATACTTTTTATTTGCTTTGATATTCTGCCAAGTGCCTGCTACAACATTGTTCCTAAATACATAATAGCACACATCTATATTCTTATACACTGGAGAAACTTCAGAATTGTCTGACTAAAGATTTTTTAAATGCTTTTAGATAAAAATCAGGCACAATATTTCCACCAGCACGAAAATACAGAAGCTCTTAAAACATGTGGTTCAGAAAGAAAGCATCATTGTAAGTCCAGCTAAAGTGTCCGTATCTAGTGCCATTATGTCATGCTGGTGTTAGTAACCCAGACATATGAAAATTAACATCTTCTTACAGGGAAACAAAGGAACAACTCTGGGAGAAAAACAAAAGAGATGCCCCTGATAATAAACCAAAGAGAAGCACAGCCAAAAACCTGAGGGGGGCTAGTCAATCAACATCATTTTACCTTAAAAAAACTCCCACTTTGTCTCCCTCTCAAGCAATTCACACTTAACTCCTAGGGAACCCTGCAGCAGCGTTTGGCTCAAGGTGAATACATCTGCATAGATTTCCTTGTGGGTGATTTTATTAATTTCTCTGCCTTGTCTTCTCTCATAGTGAGCCCTGACAAATCACACCATCACTGCGGCTTTGACAAGCAGACAAGGCTAAATTGGAGTTTTCTTAAAAAAAAAAAAAAAAAAAGTTGCACTACCTTGAGAATAGGCTTAACAAAGCAGGAAAGAGATAAGAGGATGAGGGTTTTATTCATCTCACTCTAGAGTCATTGGTGAGGGGCTGGGGTCATTATAAGCTTATATATGCTCATTATACAATTGTAAGGTGTGAAATCAGCTGTGTTTTGATGAATAACACATGCTACTAAGGAACTCAGAGTTTCAAGAAGGAGTCTCCTGTCAGCTGCATAGCACTAATGCTTACTCTTTGGAATAGCACCAATATGCCCTTTTCCATTTGCATAAAGATGCACAAAGAGACGGGCAGTTGTCTCCAAGAGCCAACATGGGCATTTTGGTGATTTTGGCCAAGGTCACAAGAGAGCCGGCCTAGTATCCTCCTCGTTGGTCAGTAATTGCTAAGGCCTCTCCACATGCTTTTGTGATATAGAGCCAAATAGGGAAACTAAGCTAGCTGTCTAGTTAGAAGAAAAGGGAATATTCCTAAGCTGTTTATATCTTCCTTCCTTTCTTTCTTTTTTTCCCTCTTTAATAGTGGAGACGAGCAACTCTGAACACTAGAGGGAGTTCTAATTTTATTCACAGTCCTGCTTTCATTTTTAAATTAAGTTTTTGCATATTAGAAAAAGAAAAAGTCAGAACTTTAAAAGGCATAAAAATTTTAATGCAGGTTATAATGCATAGGAAAATTTATTTTTTCCGTTGAGAAAATGAGGAAAGTTTTTACTTTCATTTTTGTGGAATGAGTCAAAGTACAGACATTTATCTTTAAATAGTGATATAGATAGATGTATATTGAGAGCTCTCTCTTGTCTACTCAGCTTGAACTATCCTCAGCCTCTTAATATATACAATTATCCCAAGTGAGATGAATTTTCTATATATGTGTGTGTATGTGTTTGTATGTATATATGAATGATATGTCTGAAGCAAGTACTTGAGTTCTTTAATATTTCCAGAATTGCAATAGCAAGTGGAAGGGTTGAGGGTTTGCCAGCAGTTTAGAACTGTTATTTTCTTACAGAAAAGAAGAAGCAAGCATGAATTATACAACTTTCTCTCTAAACGTGTTGAGCTGAGCCATATTATGAATTATCCACAAAATAACTCCATAAAAATGAACTTAGTTGTTTAAGATTTTATTTAAGTATCTCCTTGTTATGCATATAAACATATAGAAATGTAAGCTGAGTTCTAAGAGAATACTCTGAAATCCAGACTTGCTTTCATTTACTAATGGCCAATAATGGATGTGTAAAAAGGACAGATATTCTCAGTTAAACAACATATTAGTCCTGCCACATATTTTTAGCCCTAAGTAAATAATTACAAGAGAAACAGCTTTATGAATGGAACTCTATACTTATTTTTTTTCAGTTTATACTCATCTTCACACCACAGTTCTTTATTACTTTCAATTTTCATTCTTTATGCATACAGAGTACATAAGGTTTACTCCACAAATGCAAACATGCAAGAAATGTCATATTTTATTTATTTTAATTACATGATATCTAACTCCAAGCCGCATCCCTGGCTGATAAGAAATTCTATCTCAATTATTAGTACCATCATTCCCCTTCATAGGCCATGTGAAAGATACTGTGGAGTTTAGTACACAAAGGTTGGAGTAAAACATTTAGTGCAAAACATTAGACCCTTCTGGTCTCAGGTCCACACTGTTCTAGAAAGATGTCCATTGCATATGTCTCCACGTTCTATTGAAATCCAAGAGCTCCATTTTTTCCTGTGGTTTCAGAATATTTTTAAACCAAGTGCCTTCCAGTGACATCCTGCAATCCCCTAGCCTGCCATTTTTTCTTAAGGTACTGCAAATAATTGAGTCATGTGTCTTAATGTCTTTTAACCCAACATCTCATATCCGTTTCACCACCTTTCACAGTCTTAGGCCCATTGCAGCCACTTCTTTCTTCCTAAAAGCACTCATCTATCTCATTTCCCAGAAGTAACTTCTTCTCTAGGAGCTCAGACTTTCAGACAACTAAATCCAGGAAATGAAGTTGTCTGCGAATAACTTCTGCTTTCAGCTTCGTAACAGAGTAAGGAAGAGCAAAGAGTTCTAGTTGCTCTCTTGGAATGAGGGTTGGAAAAATATTTTAAGAACAAAATACAAATTCACATCTTAATGTATATTAATAATATAATCCTGACACATATGTTTCTGTGTTTTTTGAAATTTTTATAATAAACATGCATTATTTTAATTAGAAAAATATTTTTTATTCAGTACATATTCTTTTGAGTCATTGTAACTAGATGTGTTTAAACAAAGGCTGTATTTAAGCAAATGAAGTAATAAAAAAGTTTTCATTGGCAGGATTAATGAACTACATGATCTTTAGACTTTATATACCCTGCATGATGCTGTTTTCCAATTCCAGTAAGTTTTAATAACATTATTTGCCGATATCTACTAAAAATGATGATCATTTCTTATCTCATTTTGGAGAAGATTGAAATTTTTAAATCACATTTAATTTCTTAATTTTTTCTAAGTATCAATTTTGATTTCCACCTGTGAGGATTCTTCTGAAACAAAAGGGGTCAATCAGCATTCTAACAGGTATCTGGTAAAAGCAGGAGTGAAGATTCTAAAAATTGACTGTTGAGCAAGGCTGTTATTCAAATGATGATGTGGGAAGAACACCAACCAATCAGAGCAGATGTATGCCATAAGTGGGGACAAATAATCTCCCTGATCCTGTGGGTGCATCTCGAAAATTCCTTGGGTTGACTGAGATTATCACTAGATAATTTACTCCATGCAAATTTATATTAAATGATTGAGCCAAAATACCATATTTTTCCAGTTTACTGATGGATTTGTTGGATTAGAGTGTCACCTGTTTTTACAGCTGACTACTCAGACAATATTTGAAATAACGAAATGCCAACAAAGAGAAACCCTTTTGATGCAGACCACAAGTTTCCAGATATAGTTGGCGCTCTACGTCTGTGGGTTCTGTATCTGTGCATTCAACCAATCATAGATCAAAAATATTTTTTAAAAATTGCACTAGATCAAAAACTTTAAAAAAATTACACCTGAGCTAAATATGTATAGCCTTTTTCTTTGATCATTTGTTCCTCCTAAACAATACAGTATAACAATTATTTATATAGCATTTACATTGTATTAAGTATTGTAAGCAATATGGAGATGATTTAAGGTGTATGGGAGGATGTGCATAGGATATATGTAAATACTACACCATTTATATCAGGGTCGTAGGCATGCATGGAGTTTGGTATCAATGGGAGGTCTAGGAACAAATCACTGATGAATACTGAGGGACAGCTATATAGTAAATGCCTTTTCAAGGTCTCTAATTGGTTCCATGAATGGGTTTACCTACTCAGATAAGTGGTGGGGGTGGGAAGGGATCGAGGGGTGGGAGGGGGGTTGGTATTTCAGTCTTCTGAGAGGGAATTGCCCTCTCAGAAGATTTCCCCAGGAAAATCATTCCCAAGCATTTGGAGTATAAGTACGTGGTGTCTCTTCTGGCTGCTAGGTCAGAGGCACTGTTAAGACCAGCTTCCTTTGTATTTGGCTTATGTCTGTTTTGTACTGTGAGTTTTGAGGTCTCTGCCTTAGATTTGATTGAAATAGAATATTAATTACTTTTCTGTAGATCAGCAATGTCCAATCGACCTGTCAGTGATGAAGGAAATGTTCTATACCTGCGTTGTTTGGTAGTGTAGCCACTACCCACATGTAGCTTTTGGACACCTGAACTATGGCTAGTGTTAGTGACTGAGGAGCTGAACTTAAATTTTCATTTACTTTTAGTCTATTAAAACTTAAATAGCCATATGCAACTCCCATATTGGACAGCAAAGCTCTAGGCTTATTAAACTTCTCTTACACAGAATTTTTTTTTTTTTTTTTGAGACAGAGTCTCACTCTGTTGCCCGGGCCAGAGTGAGTGCCGTGGCGTCAGCTTAGCTCACAGCAACCTCAAACTCCTGGGCTCAAGCAATCCTTCTGCCTCAGCCTCCCAAGTAGCTGGGACTACAGGCATGTGCCACCATGCCCGGCTCATTTTTTCTATATATATCTTTA
>CAUYRT010021535.1:0-54935 GCA_963574885.1 Lepilemur ruficaudatus | reverse complement strand
CCAATTAATTTCTTTCTATTTATAGTAGAGACGGGGTCTCACTCTTGCTCAGGCTGGTTTCGAACTCCTGACCTTGAGCAATCCACCCGCCTCGGCCTCCCAGAGTGCTAGGATTACAGGCGTGAGCCACCGCGCCCGGCCTACAAGTGATCGTAACCTTTAAAGAACTCAACACAATTAACTAACGATCAATAACCAAATTTTAGGAATACATGCTCTAAGGCTCTGTGTTTGTTTCTAAAGGGAACAGCCTTGTCAACATGCACATTGATACAGCTACCAATCCATGGTCTCCAAGTTGGCATTTTTTTTTAAAGTCATGAGCCACCATTTTCTTCCCTTGTCAGTGGCAATTTCAAGCTGTCTCCCAATTTTATCAAACTGTTGATTTCCAAACTGGATGTTTTTGACCTATATATTTCATTTCTCAGGTCCCACTAAGGCACTACTCCTCCTGTAAAGACATCCTCAATCCTACATTTCTGGGTATGTTTCTTTCTTTAAATGTCATTCCACATCCTGAATTTCTTCTGCCAGGACTATTCCACATAGTACTATTACCTTTCTTACCTACTTGTATCCTGAAGTAGATAACACATTCCATGAAAGAAGGAGGATTGTGACAAATGTATTTATTCTTATTCATTTTATCCGCCATAATGAATTTATCTTCTGCATCTAGCAGAGAGTGTGAAACAAAATATTACGCTAAAAATAGTTGAATTAAAGTGAATTGAAGAAGTATACAATATAGATTGTGAGAAAAGGCATGTAGAATTTTTAATAAAATCTGGTAAACTATGATCACCATCAAAAAAGTTCACATGAAAATTAAGAGATTAGAGAGAGGGCAAATGCCAACTTAGGGAGGCATTAAGGAAGACTAAGATGGAATAGCTAGTAAACAGTCAAGAGAACAGGGTGGAAAGTAGAATCAATCTGCCATTCAACTGTGAGCTTATTAGGAAAGCAACAGTTAACCTGCTGCCTCTGTTCCCTGTTTTCTGGGTGTAGAACGGGTAGATAAATGGGTGCTTGCTTCATGCCACATGCAAGTGCCTAATGCAGTACAGGCAATCAATATTTTTTCATTAATTAATTCATTAGAGTTATAGTTAATAAAGCAATTAAGGTATAGGGTTCTAATATATCTAGTAACGTAACAAATATTCTCCTAAAAGTTAGGAAGATAATGGCTAAGTGTGAAGAAGAGGTACAAGAAGAACTTTAGGATGGCCGGACCAGTGAGTTTGGGAAGAAAATGGTTGGATAAATAGGTGGACATCAGGTCATAGAAGGCCAAGTTAAATATTTTGGACTTACCGTTAGAGTAATGGGAAATATTGAAGAGTTTTAAATGGGAGGAATTATGCTATATATGTGTTTAAGATAAGTCTCCCTGCCCACAGTATGAAGAAAGGATCTGGGATCAGTCAGGAGATGGTTATGTGGCTCTGTTGGGGGGCAACGGTGATTTGTATACGTTAGAGAGAGTGGGCACGAGGAGAAGTGGGAACAATTGGTAAGTAAGACCTTGAGTTGACAGGATTTGATAAGTGACCTCACATGGGCAATGAAGGGGAAGAAAACAAATCCACAGTGGCTTCCACATTTCTTGCTTAGGCAAGGGGGTAAGTGGAAATTTGCCACGATAGAGGGGGCAGGATAAGGTGACTAACTTTAGGTGGAAGATGAGGAATTTGTTTTGGGCATATTAAGTCTGAGATGTTCAAGAAGCATGTAAGGAAAAATTTACATTTTACAAACAGATACGTGTCTTTAGAATTCAGAAGAGGAGTATGAGATGGAGAAATGGTAACGTATGTGATTACTGAAGAAGTAGCAGTGGGTGACAAGTAGGCTATAAAATCACTGAGGAACTCCAAATAAAACATCCGCAGTGAACAGAAAAATATAATCCTACAGAGAAAGCGGAAGTGGAGAGGCTGAAGAAGCAGGGGAAGGACAAGACAGTATTTCAGAGAGAAAGATGTGGCCAAGCTTGTAAAATATATTTTCTATTATTTCATGTATTGTATACAATACATGAAATAATAGAGTTCTAGGGTGACATAGTGGCAGATAAAATACATGTGACTCGTTCAGTAATCTAAGAGTCACCATAATGATTGCACGTATTTTAATTATAATAATATTTTAAATTTACTGGGGGAGGATAAATAAAAAAAGAAATTGTGGAACAAGATGCTATCAAAATCAAATTCTAAATGTTACTCCACAAGAATCCAAAGATCTGGTTCTTTCTTTACATTTCATTCTCTAGTTTAAGATGCCTCACTCACGCCTCTTCCCAGAATACCCATGCAACAGAGACCATTATTGCACAGAACGTGACATACTGTGGGCTCAGTGCCTGTCACAGGCAGCACACTGTCAGGTTATAAAATATTAACTGAATGAGTACATCCATGAGATAGGTAGGAGTCCTGTCCATAGAAACCAGGATAATAAACTGCTTTCTGTGCAAAAGCATTTTGATAATTTCACTCCTGCAAATCAGTCAGATGGGAAAACAAAGCAAGACAAAACGGAATGTATTCCACAAACAGTGGAGAGGGAAAATACTCCATTGTAACCTGTCTCTGGTGCTCAGCTGGAATGGGACTACCCATGGGCTTTAGCAGAGAATGTCTCAGCAGCGACCCACAGCGCACAGGCGAGTGCATCTGTGCAAACTGCTTCGGCACAAGGCAGCAGGGAGCTAAGTGGAAAGAACTGGACACCCCAGGAAGTAATCAGGTAGGCCCAACTTCCCTGCCCAACTGCACCTGCCGTCAAGCTGAGATGCACATCCACCCTGCGAGGCAGGAAATCAAGAGGAATGGCAGAATTTCCCATTACTGCCGAAACTGCCATGAAATTCTAGCTGACTTTTACAATTTTTAAGACTAATCTCCAAACCAAATTTCATTAACTTCCAACCCAACCTCCAAAAACTTCCTGTTGAAGAAAAGTTATAATATGGACACACTCAACCAACTAATTCAAGATTCTGTCCACTCAACAAAAGAAATGTATTTAATTTTATCAGATTGCAAAACTCTTTTAAGCTCTGATTTCTGTATACATTCTACATCTGCTAAACTGTTTTAACTCTTATCAATAAATTAACTTCAGAGGCTACTTCTTAATATTCTAGCTACTCTGCACTATAAGGTCAATATATAACATTCTTTCATTTTTTCTTTCTCCAATAGATAAATAATGGCCCATAATTTGCCCTGAACTGCAGATATGTTCTTTTAGTCATATGAAGCTGTTTCTGAAAATTTCATTATAGAAATGAGAAAGTTAGTGGTAAGGAAAACAAATTTCTATTAATGGCTACAAACTGTGGGTTAGATATTCTCACAAATAATCATTTAATATCATATAAAAGAAAAGAAAAAATAGTGTGATACAATTGTGTGTAGGCTGTGTTAGGCATGACATTAAAATTTTAAAAATGTACCAGTCACAATTTGGCCAGAAATTTTCAGTCAACATTTACTTATGCAAATATCTTTCTCATTCATTTCTACGCAACGTTTCTGTCCTCCAAAAATAGTTTTCCTCATTTTCCTGAAAGTATTATATGTGTGATATAATGTGGTCATCTGGTCCTCTTCATAAAACTGAGCTATGTTGAGGGAAATGTCCACCCTTTGAGTGGTGGGAGGGTGGCCTGGAGCGGATGTAGTAACATCTCAAAGTTACCAGAATTGCCACTTGTCAAGCCATCAAAATGAGTCTCTGTCTCTTGGTATCCCGAAATGTTCTTCTCAAAGAAACTCTGGTTAATTGAGGAAGAAGATTCTCAATTTAGCCAAATCCAAAAATAGTAGACCTGTAAGTTCATTTAAAGTCTTATTATATCATCAGTAATGATTTAGTATTAGTATTATAATAGTTACATAATGGCCTATTGATTGGCTAATAGATAACACTCTATGTGTGATACAGAGAGTGCCTCTGGGGTAGCTCCACCATACGTACAATGCAGCTTTTTCTCATCTCATTTTCTAAGTGTTCTTACATTTATTTCAGTAGCGTAGTTGTAGTGACGTAGCATAGTACTCCTTCATCCTACATATGACCAGAACCATTATCATCTTTAAGCCTTAGCTATTGATTAATATTGGGGATATTTAAAGAAATATGGTTTGTTAAGAGATCGTTGTTTGAAATATAAAATTTCTTCTAAAACCTAAATTCTTGAACAATTTATAATCGTATTTTTAGCCGACTTTATCCAGGTATCTCTATACTCACTCATTATTGCCGCTTGGCCCTTTTGAACTAAGTGGATTTATTTTATTTCCATCAACAGTTGTTATGCAGGTGTGCACTCATAGCGGCTTCTCTCTATTGGGCTTCACTGATTTATGCAGGATGTTCTCAAGTCTTCAGGCAAGAACTTAATTATTTCATTTCCCACTTTTAAAAATAAAATTCATGTGCAGTTAATAACAGAATTACTGTATTACCTGGAAGATATCAGAAATTAACACAGTCTTTTGAAAGACGAGATGTTACTCCTTTTAAAGAATGGGTTAAGTCTGTGGTAAGAAATACAAGTCTTCCAGGTTTAAATTCTACTCAAAACCCACAAAGCCTGGAGCTTCCACGTTAAATTGTGATTTTATTGCTTTGCCTAAATGATTTTTCACTTTTCTTCAATTTTTTTTGTATTTTATTTTTAATTCTTTGAATCATAGGAAATAACTCCAGACCTGTAGGCCCAGGGTGGTAATTTTTAAAGTAGTTGAAGGGAAAATATAAATTACTCATTTTCTTTTTCAAGTGTTGTTCTTTAGAAAATAAAGGCAACGATGGTGACATTCGGGATTTTCTAGTCCAATTTATCTTAGGAGTGAGCAAACTCGGTCTCAGAAAGATGAAGCAAGTTCTTTAAAATAGAACTGATACCTCGTCGCTGAGCAAAGTGCAGGACCCTCTCTCTGAGTGTTTCCTTCCTACCAGCCCACCGTCCTCATCCTCAGAATTTCCCAGATTCCATATGGACTTATCCTGAGATTTTTTAATCTGAAAACAAACAAACAAGCAAAGCTTCAGGTCTTTTCTGTCTGTATAAATGCAAATTTAAGAAAGCAAATTTCTCCATTAAGAAAAGGCCTTCATCTTTTAATTTAAAATCTCTAGAAGATTTAATAAATGGGCAGTTTGTCTTTGGCAGGCTCCTGGCCCCCTGCTCTGGTGCCTCCTCCTCCTGGCAATGCCTCTGGAGTCTGAGCAAGAATGAGGATCACCGCTAGGAACTTCAGGTGTATCCCCACTAAGAGCATTTACAGTTGTGAAGATGCGGTTGTCTTTATAATAGTGATGGGATGTCCGATGGTGATGGGCGTGTTGATAATTCCAGACCAACACTCCTGCCTTCTCTGCCTCCATTACGCCAAAAATACATATGCATATGCTAGTTTCCATCCCTCTTGTTTCCAAAGGGTTTGTGGCCATCCCACACCCCATAGAAAGACAGAATTTCTGCCTAGGCTTAACGCAAGCTTTCTGCAGCATGTTACACATCGTTAATGCTGAGACATCTAGACATTCTTAGTCTTTTCATCCTGCTAAGAGCTACCAGACTGTCTCTAATGCTAACTAAAGAAAAACTAAAATGAGAGCAAACATAAAAAAGTAGCTGACCATCCAAACTGCTGTATTTTTTTTTTTTTTAAATGAAAGTTTTTGCTTATACAAAAATCAATTCAAAGCCATGGACTCTAAGTCTAATAATCTTTATACCAATAAGTGCAAACATTTTGTCTCTCTTAGTAAAATGTTAATGCAATGCAAATGGTATTTCTCTATCTCAAATAAATGTACCCCTCTCGACTATAAATTAATAGAAATAGATCCAATTATAAGAGTTTAAAATACTCCCTCTTTTTTTTAAGCAATGTATAAATTATGTAAATATTAAAATCTGGAAAGAAAACAGAATACATTATTGGGTCAATATCTTACCATAAACATCTCAAATTAATTATTAACCTTCTACAATCAACTAATTTATTTTGCTATACTAAAACATACAAGGGTTCCACATAAATTATTGTTAATTGCATCAGTTTCATTTGTAATGCTGGATATTTTCCATTGAGCTTTAACAAGAGCTATTTATATATGTACTGTAATAAACATATTACAGATCAGGTTTTTTTCTAGAGCTGCCGTTATGAAGAGAAAAAGAAATGAGAAATCAAGAAGAATAAAAGTGGTACGATTTAACAGAATGCTAGGAATGACAATAAGTTGTTTGGAAATTATTTTAATTTCCTGTAGGCTGGTGTTCTGTCATATAATCACTGAACTTGTTGTTCTCATGAGTTGCCTATAAAAGTGCTTCTCAAACATTCATATGCATAACAAATGTCCTGGGGAATTTGCTAAAATGAAGACTTCGATTCTAGAGGTCTGAGATGAAACACTCGATTCTGAATGTTAGGTAATCTCTCAGGTGATGGCAGTGCCACTGGCTTGCGATCACAGTTTGTGCAGAAAGGCTGTAGAGCGATGGGTCTCAACTGTGGTCCGTTGTCCGACTGCAACACATTCATTAGATTGCTCGTTTGGATGATTGATTGTGTGGAGCGGTCATTTTAATGACAAACTTTTTTAAATACATAAATGCTTTAGAAAATATTCTTACGTGATTTACACAAAATAACTTCCAATTTGGCGTACGCTTCAAAAATTTGGATAAGGTGTTTTAATTCAAGGTTACAATGAATATTATATAAAATGTACAGATGTGGCAAATCCTTTCATTTTCTTTCAGTCATTCATGTCCTACATTAAGTTGTGTAATTCACACCCCAGTTGACAGCTGCAAAATAAACTGCTCTAGAAATTCGAAACCTTTGTCTAATAATCCTTCGCATATGTTTCTTGTAAATAAATAATTGAGGTTTAAAAGAGATGCCGTCTTTGCTCTTGTTTCAAAAGAACAAAGACCTAGTATCCTTTCTACTTCTTAAAACAGTTCTTTGCATCATAGATCAAGTCACTTACATTTGAAGGACGCCAACATTAATATTCCTTTTCATCTTATAGTGCCTATAAAGTAGTTCAGACGATTTCTGCACATCTGCATCTTAGATGTAGATATACCATATCCTCTAAAAATGCAATCCTAACATTCTCATGCTTTAAAAATTATCCCAAGGACCATCAACCAACTGTTTGTCCTAAATCATCTGATTAAGCATCCGATGACATCAGCCCAAGCCAATGGAAAGAAAAGTGAGACCCTGGCCTGGCTCTTCAACAGTTAATATCAGTCGTTTCTTTGCAAAGCTCCCCCAAACTATCAGAAACTTAGGCAAGCAGTTTGAAGCCTCATTTAACTTTTCATTAATAAACAAGTGACAGGACACCTAACATTGTACCTCAGGTAAACAGGGGTAAAGTCTTTAGGCAGGTTCATTTTCTGGTCCTTTCGGTCATAATTTTTCTTACCCCTGCAAGCACACCCAAGTTGCACCATTCCTAACGATTATACCCTAAGCTGGCTGCCCTTACTTAAAAACATAAAAATAAACCCAAACATTACTTTATTAGAATTTCAGTTCTCCTTATATAAAGTGAAAAAAATAAATACACATTAAACAGTTGTATATATCTGTATAGAGAGAGAGAGGGAAAAGAATTTTCTTTATCTAAGAAATAACATCTGCTTGAATAATATTGGAGAGCCCAACAAGCCGTGTAAGCCTTTGCTCTCTGTCTTCCCAGTGACTTCCGTGGAGCACTGTGTGTTAGCGTTTAGTGTTTCCCATTTGGCAGTAATAATCTTTATAAGTTTGACAAGATTTAAGTAATTTCAAATTGTTTTCAAGGCTCACTTTCAATTCATGTTTTAAATTGCAGTATATGAAGCATGTAAAACACTTGTTTCGATGAGAACATGACGCTTGCATTTAGTATTTACACAATATGAAATAAATCATGTCAGAATTAATAAGGTCTAATTCTATTAATGTCAGAAAAGATTAACGTAGCTTCCCTCTTCTAAGCAGACTTATCCAATACCCTTTGAATTATTCTTGACAGTGTTAAAATTAGACTGAGCCTACAAATAAAATAGGCCAGCAAATAAATTGAAGTAATAAATTAAGACATTGTGTAAATAAAGGAATCTGCGGTAGGAGAATCCAGAGTTGATTGAAAACCCTTAGTAGCTTTGTCACCAGGAGCACACTTATTACTGTATCTCTGGATGATTCTGTTGCCTCTGAGTTGAGCTTGTTCCTTTATGTGATTTTTATTAAGTGTAGAATTCATACTTGGGATATAAAACAGTTAATGATAATTAACAGAGACTATACCACAGCAAGTAAAGCATGATTTTATAATACAACAAAAGAGATTTTGTTTGTCCTTTTGATGAGCGTGACCAGAGACAGCTAAAATGCCTGTGTTGGCCTCACGAGTTTGTACAGTTAGTAAAAATGCCGAAGGGTGCGTTAACTTGCATTATCCCTTTTTATTCCGCATTTATTTCCATTTGTTTTCTTGCGTGGATTAGTACTCAAGGGGATCTGTTCTTCTAGAAAGATGGAAAAATAAGATGCTTGTTTAATTTAACCTTTCACTGAACTTTTTCTATTAAGCCATGAAAAAGCATTTGCTTTCATACACACAGGAAAAAATGTCATTTTAAAAGATGGTTGGCATTCCAATTGGTAGTAAATGATATTATTCCCGTATTTCATTAAGAAAAATATAGATCAAGTTGGGAGGACTAGGAAAACAAGAGAAGAGATAAATTTATGTGAAATAAGGTAGAAGAATATGGGAACTTCACCATGTTCTTAATGGGCCACGTACTCCTCAAAGGATATTATGGGTATATATTATTCATTATTTATATATATTATCTATATATGATTCAAATTTTAGTATATATGTGTTTTATTTAAAATGTCCTGAAATATTTTATGTAAAATTTATTTTCATCCAAAGGACAAAGTTCAGTCAATTCATAAAAGAAAAGTTTGTTTTGATAATGAGCTATCACTAAGATGTGATTTTATTTTCTTTCTCCCAAACAGCATGATTTGGAAACCATGCGTTAATACATGGCTTTAAATATTTAGTTGAAAAGAACAAAATGGGGAAGATATATAGGTTGTAATTGCGAGGTTTATGAGGACGTTGCTTGTGGTTTATATTGTAATCTCATAGCGTATCTCCAACATGAGCTATGTCTGACACCTACGACCAATATATTGTAGGGAAATGTGAGGGGACCTGCAGGGTGAAAGCCAGAGAAATACTCTTCTCCTCGGAGTGGTGAGCTGGGGGCACTCGCGTGACATCACACGCTTGTCAAACAGCCAGTGGTAAGTGTACCACTATTTCAAGGGCTATGGGGATGTGGAAGGAACCCACAACATTATAAGTGCCCTCCCTACATTCACAACCTGATATGATAGGTAAATTTTACCATACATAACCTAGTGATGACAGTTAATGCAATGACTAAAATAACCCAATGCTAAGTAAGCATCAGGTCCTGAAAGCTGTTGTAGTAGGAAATTGTCAAGGCTAAGGATCTCTGGACATTATGACAAAATTGTGTTAGAATACAGGGATGGGGAGTGAACCTAAGAAAGCCTCCATGAACATTTAATGTATTTAATGTCCATAAGGTACAAACAACAACAGTAAAAACAAACAAACAAAAATTCCTAAATGTACTTCTGTAATTGTGAAGAGATGTTCCACAGATGGCTGTTCATAATAGGGAAAGCTTGGAAACAATCTTGACTTTCGATAACAGAGAAATATTGTGCAAGGGAAAAGTTAATTCATATCCTGTAATGAGCTAGTAATTGAAAATTATGTTTTCCATGATAATACTACTCAATTATTTGGGAAAAATCTCATTGCTTATGTTAAGCAAAAATTAAAACATGATAAAAAATGATTATATGGAGAATAACATTGATTTTATTAAATTATTTATTTTAAATGTACAAAAATTATTTGTGGGTCAAGTTGTCAAAGGGAGCACTACTTGCAACCTCTCCTCTGCTCAGCACAAATGCACACACACAACTCATGTGCATATTTCTCATTGTAGAACTCAACATAGAAGACATTTCCATGGAGCAGAATCCAAGAGAGAAACATCAGTGCTGAATAGGGTTGGATAAGCATCGCCGTGGGCAGCTGCTGAGAGTGATGAGGCTGTCAAAGTTGGAGTTTACTCCTTCATCTGGGTCCAGTATGGCCTTTATTAGAAAAGGTAAAAAAAAAATAGCAACAGATAAATTCTGACCTGCAATTAAGGGAGGTAAAAGGATACTGAGCTTCATGGAAAGTTTTGAACGTAAGCCAAGGTGCATGTTAGACGTTATTGAGTGGAAGGGTCTCTGTGTCGTCTGGACACAGGGGGGCTGTCCTCACGGGGCAAGTCCAAATTCTTTTGGTTCAGTGATGAAAGCCGGGAAGGTTTCTGAATGCCCTCTGCTAAAAGCCATCCCTGTTCTTTATTTTCAATGCTGAAGTTTCCCACTGTTGGAGAAGTCCATCTAGTTTTTCAAGATACCTGTGGACATAATCCCATACAGGATGAATTGTTACTTCATACTGGCTTGAAAGTTGAGCCACCTGGGTGAAGGTTTGTGGGAGGAGATTCCAAAGAAAGACAACCACTGGAAGATTCCTGCTGGGAACTCCACCAGACTCTGCTCTACTCACCTCTTCCGCCGGCTGATTTAATCTGTAGCCTTTTGCTGTGATAAACTTTAACTGTGAGTATAACAGTGTTTAGTTAGTTCTGTGAGTCATTCTAGCAAATTATGAAACCCAAGGGTGATCTTAGAGACTCTCCAGCTCCACAGAAATACTCTCAATCACTAATGGGATATTCTTGCCAAAAGTACATTAAAGTTGTATCTAATCATGAGAAGCAATTAGACAGATCCAGAATGTGAAATATTTAATAAAAACAATTAGTTAGAACTCTGAATTTTGCCAACAATCTGAAATTAAATCATCCAAAAAGGTGGAAAGAATTCTTCTAGTATAAAGAGTTATAACATTCAGAGGAAGAGTGAAGTGCTTCTAACCACAAAAAGAAAGGTCTTTCTGTTTAGTTGTGGCCCACATAGGTCACGTGCCCACCCCTGGACTAAGAAGATGCAGAAAGGAATTGCTATACATCACCTGGTGTAAGTCTGGGCTTGTGAACCACTCCTGGTAATTTTGATGAGGTTGCTCTCATGTGTTTAGCTTAGTCAGAGGCAACCTCCGAAACTGAAGATGGAGCCATGTTTCCTTTCACATATGTTATATGGGGGGAAGAGAGAAAGCAACAACACTATCCAAAGCATACCCATGCTTTGTCTTGATTTGGGGTTCAAATATGCAAAAACAGACAACATCCACATTTTTCTGAAACCCAAGTTGTACTGTGTCCATAGAGGTATGTGTAGTATTTGGACTCAGACCACAGAGACCTAATTTTGTTTTAATATAGCTCAAGATGAACCAAATATCCTTGAGAGAATAGCTGACAAATAATAGCTATTTGAAAATCACTAAGGAACAATGGCTTGACATACCACTTTCCTATATTTTACAGATATTTTTTGTCTAAGATACCAATAATACTGATTAAAAATACCTGTAGCTACAATGCTTCACCAGGAGGGTTCCCCCCTCCAGCTCACCCATCATTTTTTTTTTCCTAACATTGGGTAGATCACAGCAAGTTTGAGATGTGTATTTGATTTCTAGGTCCAATCTAACCAATTGGAGATATCTAATTTATTTTCTTGTATTCCATGTTTTAGAAAAGTTCCACTCCATTAATCATTTCTAATTTCTTCTATTATTTTTAGAATCATTGGATTTTAGAATCAGGGTCATTTCAGTGACCATAGCAAATCAGGACATGGGCCAAACACAGGTCAAATCAATGCTTTGCCATCCACTGGCCCTGGGGACTAATGAGAAATCTTCTCCTTGAGCAGGGGTGAGAGGTGGTTCAGAGAGTGGGAATTCACTCTGGTTGGCCCTGGACCTTGTCCTGCCAGGGAACATATAAAGTAGCCTAACCCTCAGAGATAGGTTTTGATCTGGCCGTACTTTTCCCTAGAGCTACCAGCGAGCGTTGGCAGTTGCTGTCTTTTTCTCTTCTTTCTTTTCATGCAGCATAGAGCTTGACAGATTAATTTATCTGTCTGTCTCTCTCAGGTCAAAGAGACACTGCATTGGTAAAACATTTTCTAGAATTTTTTAATGCACATTTCTATATTTTCTTACCTCAGCACCTGCCCCACAATCTGTTCTTTTATGTAGTAAATGAACACATGAATTAGAATCTTGATTAAACAAACAAAACAAAAAGTAAAACACTAGCTTTTTTTTAGAAAGCTAACATCACAGTCCTTGTAAGGTTGCTTACCTGGGCTGTCAACTCAGGACTCACCTGTGGGCAGGCCAGGTTTTTGGCTGTAGAAATTATTTAGTCTGGAAGGCCATGCACTCATGGGTCTATTCTACTTCTTTTGGACCAAATTTTATTTAACATTTTCTTTTGAGTATGTAGTATGGCATTGATCACATTAAGAGGATTGCTATCTCTGTATAGCTTGCAAGAAATTTCCTTTAGGCGTCATTCAGATAATGCATACCTACATACTGGTAACCCTGTAAATGTGCATGGCCCAAGAAGACAGATCAGAGGCTGATTTGACTTGTGTGTTGTCGCATGTGTGACATTTCCTGATCTCTCATGATCACTAAGATGACCTCACATTTTAAAATCCAATGATTACAAACATAATAGAAAGAGAATACAACTTTTCAAAAATTAAATACAAATAAATAGATTAGATTTTTCTAATTAGTTAGATTGAACCTGGAAATTAAAAACAGTTGAAACAAAATAATACTAAAAACAAATGTAAAAGTAGGAATTAAGAAAATACACATTTAACAAAAAACAGGCATATCTCAACTTAAATAAGCCAAACATATGATCAGAAAATATCCATCAAAGGGCCTGCAGATGATTAGCAAATGAATATAAAGTTTTAAATTACACGAATCTAGGACTAGTGCCAAGAATGTTGTGGTTGCCACATAAGGTGAGATGTTCAGATTAGAAATAATACATTTGTTGCCAGCACGAACAACTTCAATAGCTTTTTAAAATTTTGTGATATTCACTTAATAATATAATATAAAATAAAAATAAAAATGGTCATTATTTTGAAACATTTTGTTAGGAAAAAAATCCTGTTTGCAGTCATACTGGTTTGGGTAATTAATGACTGTTTAGCCCTAAAGAAAATATATACACTAAACTGGCTTTATTTTTAGCTATAGAAAATAGGCTTATGTTTCTTTGTTAAGATAAAGAAAAAAATCGAAGTCTTCGAGCTGTAAAATATCGTCTGAAATTCAAATACTAGGAACACAGACTGAAATAAACCATAAAAGTGGCTCATTTTCCTTTATTGTGGGATTTTACATTCTCTATTAATCCTCAAAATGCAAGTAAATACCAATTTGTAATAGTTCTTAGCTACAAAATGGAAGACTGGCCACAAAAGAGAATGAAACACAGATATCTGGCGTTTCCACGGGAACACTTGAGTAGTACGATGAGTAATGTCAGCGAAATCCATTCTGGGAAACGTTTTGTAACCTAATTTTCTCAGTAAACATAAAACATTGACTTCCCCATCTGACAAGCCCCAGTATCAGTGGATTAAACACACACCGCGCTGCCAGCCACATCCCAGATAGCAGGACGCAAAACACAAAGGAGGAAAATAGCTTCCATCTTTATGGGAAAGGATCCATCTGACTTTTAACCTGCTAAGTCCTCTCACCGATGTTCGATAACAATTTATCCTTTAAATGCTACTTAATTTCGCCTTAATTTATTTTCTGGCAAAGAGCAAACTGGAATTTAATAAGAGCCCATTTTCCCTTCTTAACCTTCATCCTTTCAAAGAGGCTGTGGCACAAACCGTTGTAGTGTTTTTCAACTTTATTTGCAACCTAATGTATTTAATGAAGATGACCAGGAAATTAAAACAGAAATGTGCATCGTCTGTTCTCAAAAGCACATCAGGCTTCTGACGATGGTGGAAGAGCGAAATAATGTGAACAATTACTAAATGAATGTATTTTAAAAATATATATTTGAAGGTGCTTTATATAGCATCTACATATCTCTATTTATATATATTTGAAGGAACATCTTAAAGGAAGGACGAGCAGGGGGAGAGTTGAAACTCGAGAAATGGTATTGGAAGAAGGATGAACTAGAAGTTGTGACTTTCCAGCTCCAGTGTTCTGTTCAGCCTCCACGGCAGCGGCAACCTCAGAAAAATGGTGCTGGGCAAAACCACACCCTCCTTAGTTCAAGGAGACAGGAGAGTTCAAGACTGGAAATGAAGCAGGAAAATGTACAGGTGACATCCAGAGTTGCATGAGAACCACAGAGTACAAGGTTCTGTAATAAGCAAGCCCAGAAGATTAAGAGGTGATGTCGTATCTACCAAATAAAAACAGGAGAGGAAGAGTAAGGGAAAAGTATAACACCTGAAAGATGCTATAGAAATTTAAAATGAGTTAATAAAATTGATGGTACATTACAAAGGTGGAAAAATACAGTTAGGAAAACCCTCTAAATTAGTATAAAAATAAAAAGAGAAGAAAAATAGTTTAAAATGCATGGATATAACAAAATAAGCGTTTCAGTTTATTATGTCCAAACCCCTACTTGTGGGTGTGTGTAATTAAGGAGACAAATTTATCAAGAAAATAGTACAAGAAAATTGCTAGAATGCAAGAACTTCAAAATGCCACATTGAAATTGTGTACCTAGCACCCAGCAAAATAAATGCAATGATCTAAATAAAAGCATAATTTTGTGAAATCTGATAATACTGGGGATGAAGGAGACTCCGATGGCTTACAAAAATAAAAAAGTAGTTTTCCTACAGAGAAATAGAAATCAAAATAAATTCATACTTCTCCAGCTCAACTTATGTTGGAAGAGAAATTAAAATTGATTCATATCTCTCCCACTTTAAAAACACTGGTAGCCAGAATACAATGGAATATGCCCTTCAAGTTCTGAAAAAATAATTTTCATCTTAAAATTTTATGTTCACCAAATCAACCAAGTGAGGAGAGAATGGAAGTATCTTTAGATATGCAACGACTCAAAATATTAACCCCTTTGGGACCCTTTCTTTCAAAATTGGTTATATCGTCTTCTTTTTTTGCCTCGCACCTGACTGAATTCTCTTTATTTTACTTTTGTCACTTCCTCCCACCCCTTCCATGCCACCTTCATATGTATGTGCACACCTGCACACAGTGCCCTTCTTTTTACACAGAACACCCTCTAATTCACTCTTCATGTGGCATCACACAGCTCTTTGACACACTCATCTCACTAGCTTACCCCAAAACTTTTAATGGTTACTTACTGCCTTTGGGATATAATCACTATATTTAATGTAGCTAATGATGCTCTGGTATAGTAGCTGAAACATTTAGGGGTAGAACCCCCTTCTCCAGAATCACTTGAATCAACTATCTTCCACTTCCAAGCATGGTGGCCTGTTTCTACTTTCTTGCTCATATAAAACGCTTTCTTTTTGCAGAGTCTTATCCCATGGTCTTGTCTTTACCTAATTGACTCTTCTCCCAATTTGTATCTTGTCTAATTCCTGCTCATTCAAACTTCATGTCTTGCATCATGCTGGCATTTGAATTAAAGCAGGGATCACACACATTATTGACAACAGCAGGAAGCGTAGCACCTGGTGTAGAGTGTGTGTGCAGGAAAAAGTGGCTGAATAAGCATTTTTTCCAATTGAAGTTACAATCTAGTATCACTCATTTTGTTTAGCTACTATGTATATTTAGTCTTTTTCTGTAATAACTTCAAAAATTTACTGTGTCTTTTATGATATCTACTTCTCTTTAAGAGTATACCCCAATTGTTGTTTCAAATTGTCCTCTGATTTTGGATTTCTGATTGCTTCCTTATGACTAGACTGAGGCATTTTTTTGTTGTTTGTTGGCAGAAATACTACCCAAGTTAGACACCCTCAACCTGTCATGTCAGGAGACACATATCTGTGTCATTCTTGGGATAATAATGTTAATCACTGGGCCATAGTGGTGCTATGGTTTGATGGTGTCCCCCAAAATTCATGTCATTGGGAAATTAATCCCCAATGCAACAATGTGAGAGGTGCAACCTTAAAGATGTGATTAGATTAGGAGGACTCTGCCCTCAAGAATGGATTCATGTCATTATGGGTGGAGTGGGCTCCTTACAAAGGGATGAGCTTGGCCCCCTTTTCCTCTCTGTCTCATGTTCTCACTCTCTCTGCCTCCCTCCACCAGGGGATGCCAGCACCAGACACAGTTGCCATGCTCTGGGACTTCCCATCATCCAGAACCGTGAGCCAAATAAACTTCTCTGTATAAACTGCCCAGTATATAGTATTCTGTTGTGGTAGCAGAAAATAAACTTAGGCAGGTGGTATGTGCCAGATGTCTTCACAGTAATGTCACCTTTTTCCTTTGTCATGAATAAGCAATTTCTGGAGAATCCCACTGAGGCTATTCCAATATCCTGTTCCCAACAAACGTTTACCAAATGGTTTTAGCATTCACTGATGACTCTTGCTGGAATCAGTTATTGCTAAGGTGGTTGATAAATGGTGATTTTACTACCTCTGTCGTTCTTTCTTCATTTATTCATTGGCATAGAATCATAAATAAGGCTTTTTCCACTTTTGAGGTTAATTTAATTATATGCCTTGAAATTGGCATTATCGATATTAAGCAGTGGCTAAAATAGGACAGTGTAGATACCTAGAATATGATATGCCTTTTTGCCCACTGGAAATAAAACTCAATCAGAATTTAGCCTGATTTTACTGATAACTTGCAAGGAATTTTAGGAAAATCCACTCACATCTCTAAATCTTAGTATTTATATCTATCCAATGAGGGTTTTATACTATTTAGTATCTAAGTTTTCTTTTATTTTTAATAGTCTATAACTCTTAAACAATTTCAGACTGAGATCCATGTAAAAGTAGAAATCTCCCTTTTCAGTCTTAATAACAGCCAAGTTGGTTAATTGCAATTGGCTAAAAACTGGCAAAAAAAAAAAAATATTTCCCTAGCCCCATTAACTTATTTTGGATCTCATTAAACTTTTAAATTCACTTGCTTTCCTTTTCTCTTGTCTATTTCAAGCTTATTTTCGGCAGTGTTTCTTCTCCGGCAAGCATATTTGGAAAATGCACAGATTGAGCACCAGTGTGGGAGGAATTATACAGCTAAAAAACCATCCCATGAAATGATCCTGGGTATTTCAGTTTGCTTCAGGATTAATTATAGTTCTATAATCCCCACATCAAGGCAGCCTGTGGGTTAGAGGCAGGGCTGAAGGAGTTGTCATCCTCATAATGACATTTAAGGGGAGTGATTTACTAAAACAGAATCTGTACCCATTTCAACCTAAATTTTAAAACAAGCCATATAAGCATTTAAAAAAATGATCCCAGACACATTCCTAGCAAATTCTGTGCTATAAATTGTAAACCTATGAGAGAAATGGGGTTGAAAGCGGAGGGTTGACAAAAAGTATCACCTCAGGAACCGTTTGGGAATGATAATTTTAACATCATTACTGACACTTAGCAAGAATCCAAAGAGCAGAATAAAATATCATTCTTGGGATCATGCAAGGAATGTAAAATACTTATGCATATATTAAAGGTGTAAAGTTTTAATCCCATAAACAATATATTTGTTCATTTTTCTTGACATTGTTCAAATAATAAATTTCATATATAACATATATACAAAACAATTTGTTACATTCATGCCTGTCATTTTTAAACTATAAATTTTAAATGGAGAAGTATTAAGGACAGTTTACAGTTCCACAGTGATTTTCCTAGAACTAAAATATTAAAAAAAAAATGCTTGATAAATGGCCACTCCATCTATGTCTATTATCTGTGTTTGATATGTCTATGCATACATGTGCATAAATATCTCTATAAATATAGGAGTGTAATAGATCATTTTTACTGAGTACTTCTCTGGAAAGGATGCTAAGCACTTCACATGAATTATGATTTTATATAAATTATGTTGTTTAGTCTTTTTAATATTTCTATGAGATCTTTGCAACTATTGTCCCATTTTGCAGTCTAGGAAAAAGTGATTAAGTAAGTTGTTCAGAGCCAGATCAAATGGTAGAAAACACTGAGGAAACAGGTCATATGGGGTTAAATGCCACATCTTTTGGTCATAAAATTTATTTACTCCAGTGACAATATAGGCATGTTTCTCTCTTCTTCTTTCAAGACATATTTATACCATATATACATATGTGTGTTAAAATTTTTATTCATAAATATTTATATAAATTTATATTTATTTATAAATATTGATATTCATAGATGTATGTTTATAAAAATTTGTTTATAAATATACATATAAGTTTTTAAAATTTATAAATATAAAGTAAATTATATATAATCTGCATTTGTCTTTACATTTACCTATAGATGTATATATATATAAAATACACTTACAAAAAGCATTGTGTACATATGCATTTACTGTTTTATTTTTTTTCCCAACAGTGTGAGGAGCCCAGACTTGCCGAGTGACTGTCCTAGTGTACAGTTTGATGAAGCTCTGGGTAAGTTCTCCACTGAAAGCATTGTTATTTGGGTTACAATGACCTTCAAACCCTATAAGGCTCAAGATTGTGGGAATGGGAAGAAAAACCCTTCTTTGTGGTCTATTAACGTAATAAGGAGAGGGGCTGTTCTTACCTCTGTCCCACGGATCCCAGCTCTTACTCTGGTGTCAACAGCACAAGATGTTGCTTGTGGATTAGAGGTTCAAACAGAATTCTTTAAGACGACAGTCCAAACTCAACATATGTCTTCTGTCTGGTGTCATAACCGAGCCTTGAGCAGGCCATTCCCTCATTCTGTCGAGCCAGCTATATTAGGCTGATGAGACACCTGGCAATACCAGTACATTTCATGGGTGTGAGTCTCCTATCTCACTTTCTTTTCTATAAAATTAGGTATTTATTGGTAGCAACTAACAAGACTTTAGCTGCGGTTGGTGTCTACTTTTGGCTGGTGCCTGTATATCACATGGAGCTGTCTTTGCAACAGGGCTTTTTCCTCTTCTGCTAACTGATCATTGGGAAGTCCCTGTGATGCAAAGATTGTGATTGGCCAAGAAATGGCAATGAGATGATTACCCCCTTAACTTTGTTTGTTCTCATTAAACTTTGGGTTTTATGAGTGTCGTGGGTTGAGAGAACATGGGAGACTTAAAGGAGAAGGCTCCGGTATAATGAGGTAATGGGGCACCAGGTTGTGAAGTGCACTTGTATCTTCCCTGTCTGTTCTCGGCTTGTCTCAAACATGTGATTTCCATTGAAATGTGGATTCCTGCTGTGTACATGTAATCTTATAATTGAATAAGGTGACACTCACTTCAGGATATTAGTTTTAGGATCACAGTCACTGCAGGTACCATGACCAGGTGGTTCAGTGGTTATTAGGCTCCCCAGAAGCAAGCCAGAGGAGAACTTGCTGGCAGCCTAGTATGTGGCCTTATGCCAAAATTCTAGGTTTATAAGAGCTTCTCAGAGACTCTGTACAGCTCTGTGTCTGCCCTGGGCCCTCAAATATCCCTGCACTATAAGTTATAAGGCCCACATAAAGAGTAGCTTACACTGGACCTTAGAACTGTTTCTGAGACTTTTATTATTCCATGCCTCTCTTAAAACTGTCAGCGTTACTGGCAACCTGGTTAATGGATTGGGGCACAGAGCCAAATGTGGCTTATGTTGTCTTCAAAATCCAGATGTCTCATAAACATTGCACCTCTTTCTTTTTTCATGAGTTGTGCAAATTGAAGCAATAGGTATCTTATTTTAGAAATAACTTTCAGTCATACCCGGGAACTGTGGACACCATACACTTCACCAGTGTGACAGGTCCCTGTATTCTCATGAGGTTGATTCTTTGTTTTTTGACACACATACGCCTTACTAAAGTATGTAGGGCACTTGCTACTTTCTGCGCAGTAGAGTCAATTAGTATAGCTGTCATCAACTCAATGGACTGGTGAAATATTCTATGGGGTAGTAAGGTAATCAGTGTCCTCCCAAACAATGTTATAGCAAAGAGCAAGAGTGCTGACAAACCTCCAAGGAAAGACAATGAAGTGCACTTCTGCCCCTGCCGTGGGAGCATGGATTGCTTTTCAATACGGTTGCTGATGGGAGTTAAGGTACTTACTAGGTCAACAGCTACATACTCGGCATTTATCTACTAAAGATACCATACCCTGAGCCTCAGCTGCAATGGGCTTCACCATCTGTTTGTGTTTACAAAAATTCACATCTGGTCTCCAAGATGAGCACTCACCAAAGAAATGATTTAAATGTGGATGCCGTATGAACTACAAATGCTGCGTCTTTCTATTATTTGGTGGTGGACCAATTCTGCAGTTCTACCAAGACACAGTTTCAATTTGGGCTTATGATTTACGCAGCTTGCATCGATTCAGTGGCTTCCTTCTGTCTTTTCTTACCCTATACACCTTGCTCCATTGGTCAAGTGGTAACCAAGATGAAGAGACCACGGGTTTCAGAGTCTTCCCAGTTCTCATTGACACTCTCACTGTGACATTTGTTGGCCAACCTGCTACTGTCACCTGACGTCCATGAGCCTCCACTCTGACTGGTGACTACTGTGTTGTTGTTTTTATCAGAGCTTGTATTTATTAATGTAGCCCATGGAAAATCATGGCATTTTCTCCTAGCACATTGTCACTCTGGTACATGACAGGCAGACCCGCTGGGAGGCTTAGAGGAAGATTCTGAGTTTCTAATAGGGACATGTGGCTGTATCACAGGGGTCTTTCTTGAAGAGACCTAGAAACCCCTTCAATCAAGGCAGCAGGTCCGTAAACTAGACACAAGCCTGACAATGCCACGATGATAACCTCGAGTAAGCTTTCAGCCCATTAGACTCAAAATGATCCTGCCTATATATCTCAACAGAGCTCCCAATCATTTCATTCCTGGGAATGAACCAGTGATCAATTTGCCATCACCACAGACGCCTCAGCTTATGACGGCTGGTGCATCTGCCTTGCTTCTGATGGAACAGTGACCCTACCTGGACTCAATGACAGGATGCAGTTATGTCGTCTGAAATCCCAGATCCCAGTCCAACTTCACCTGCAGCTTACAGAGGACAGCAGCTGTCAGTATCTTCAAGGATGTGTGTGCTTCACTCTCTGATGTGTCCCTTGTGTCTTCATTATGAGAGTCTGCTTGACCCAAGCCTACCACTGCACCTGAACGTCAGTGACTCACCTGGAATGTGATTAAAGCTACTCCCTGTTGCTTAAACCATACAGTAAATTCTAAATCTTGTAATGAGTGCACCCATATAAGGAAATTTGAATCAATCCAACATTATTTTGCATTTCCTTGAACTAATACCTTTAAAATACACTCCCGCACATTCAGTCTGGACTCCTTATGAACTACATTGGCAAGAGCCTAGCACCTTCTCAGAGTGTCCTTCTCTATCTGGGTGGATGGGGATATAACTTCCATTACAACATACAGACAAATGTCCATTCTGGAGAGTGTGTGTGCAAATGTGTATACATAGATACACACACACACGCATAGCTGATAGATGAATGAAAACTAATTAGGGATATAGACATAGATTTTTTTTACTTATGTTAGTGAAATTTTACGGAGGCAACTAATAAGAAAAGATGTGAAGTTTGTCTAAGTGCTCACAAATGCAAGCGATGTGCTGGGACCCAGATCCAGTTCTTGCTAGAAGCACTCTGTGCTACTCACCACAAGACGGTCTTAGCTGAAAACAGGCTTCCCCCACTTTCAACATCACAAAAGCAGCAGAGAGTAACCTGACCCACAACCCTAAAGCTACACAGGAAATCGAAGTATCAGCATAGAAAATTAGCATCAACTATACTGGACCGTGGGTGACACAGTTTCCACGAAGTACAGATTGTTTGTAGTGGTTAAAAGTAGAAAACAAGAATTTTGACCAGCATTGAGAACTATTTAAATTAAAACTAATCAGATGACCCCTCCTAAAACTCTCCTTGTAGAATCAGGCTAAGAGATGGGAAAAAAAATCTCAAGACATAAATATTTGAAAGATGAGAAAGAAAATGATAACATCATGTCTTCACACAGGTCCCCAGTTTGGCTGGTCAGATAATGGAGCAAATCAGAGGTAATTACAGACAACCATTAGTTATCAAAAAATTAGTGAAAAATCCAAACGGTATGTTATCCCATTTCATAAATAAATACCTAACACCCTGGGAGGATAAACGGGACAAATAGACGTCGCTGCATTTTTATTTTTTTTTGCAAATTTTTTCTTTTTGGTAAGGAATTTCAGAATCAATTTGCTTTCATTCAGCCAGGAATTCAATATAAGTTGTATACATTTAACATATCACAAGGTTGTTTCCAGAGTAATTGCATATCAGTAATGTAGACAAGCATTGGGACATATATGATCCCTCTAGACATTCTTGCAAACCATTATATTGATGAAATAATCATTAAAGGGAAGGCAATGAGAAGGCTATAGGGAAATTGCATCATATTATCCAAAACATGGACAATGGATTCATGCTTTGGAGAAGAAAAAATAGCTCAACTGTTAGTAAAATTTTAGGAGTAATTAGAAGTGCTTAGAAGAGGAAATATCAAAAGGAATTAACTAAGTAAAATAATTCTATTGTGATAGCTTTGCAAAATAAAAGTTAAACACAGCTCACAGGAGAAGTTTATTCTATTTCTGGCAATACTGCTTGATTTGGTGCTGAAGTAACTTGAAAATCAAGGATTATTATTTAGGAAACACAACAACACTAGAGTCAAGGCAATTAAAAATAGCGACACAGCAGCATGTCCCATTAGTACTCCTCTCAGTAAAAAGTGACTCACTATCCATGTATTTTTGGCCACCGGGACCATTATATCCTAGTTTTGTAAATGGTCACTTCAAGGTCAGAAGGGACCAATGGCACCAGAGGGATTTGGTGCAGGATTTACCTGCATCTCAAAATTGACCCCATAAAACACAGAAAATGTAAACATTAATTGTTATAGAAAAGTACTCAAGGAACTATACAATAATGACAAAAACAAACCAAGCAAGGAAACAAACTAAAACCACACCAGGGCCCAATGATGTCACAAGGAAATCATTCCTAATTCTTCATATACCAACTATCGCCTATTCCCCACAAGTCGTATCTCTGTTACTGTTTAACAGTGTATTCGTCAATGAAATTAGACAAAATAAATTAATCAGAGGCATCATAATTGATAAAAACACAAGAAAAATTCTCTATATGCAGAGAATGTGATAGTATAACTGGAAGATCCTGTATAATCAATGACAACATGGACTCAATCAATCAGAGAAATTAGTAAGGTAGCAGATAGGAAGAGCTTTCATATCACAGTGACACGTTAAGGATACAGTGGTCAAGAATACACTAATTACAGTTTCAATAAAGATGATTAACACTTGGAAATAAACTTAATGAAATTGTTAACAAACTTTAAACAATGTGCAAACCAGTAAGAGGAAAATGTAAAACCATCCCTGAAAGACACAAATGTGGATTTGAACAAACAGAAAATCAATACTATAAACCTCTCTGTGCTCATAAATTTGATAACTTAGATGAAATGGACCAATTCCTTAAATACACAGAGTAACACAAATCATCCAACATAGAATAGATAATCTGAGTAGCCCTATAACTTTAAGGAAGTCAAATTCATAATTAACCACCCCCTCAATGAAATCTTGAGGCTTGTGTGGTTTCACTGAAGAATTTTACTGAATGTTTAAAGCACTAATTCTACACAATTTCTTCCAGAAAAAAAAAAATAAGGAGAGAATAATGGAACACATAAATAAATGGTGGAGAGTGAAATATCTTTCTTTAAATAGATTTCTGACTATTAAACATAGAAGAAATGATAGAAATGAAAAATTTGCCAAACACCACAGTAAGAACTATTACATCAATCATCAACAAATTAGAAAATTAGTAGGCGAAGAAAGACATAAACTTTCTGCATAGTCTCCGATTATATCTCCACAAGAAACTTACCAATTACAAGAGGAAAAATCGTAATGTTATGGTGGAGAAACCTGGCAACCCTTGCCTTAGCAAGGGATGGAATTTAATACTTCTGGCTATGATGCGTATCAACATTGCATACTCATCATGTGAATGTGCTGAGAATGGCACATTCTATTACCTCTGTGGTATCCTCGCCAAAAACTCATAATCTCAGTCTAGCCATGAGAAAATACCAGACACATCCAAATTGAGAGACATTTTAGAAAATAATTAGTCAGTACTCTTGAAAGGTGTCAAGGCCTTAAAAGACAAAGAAATATGAAAGAGTACTACTTCCAGATAGGTGAACACTAAGAAACACAATGAGTTTGTGAGCAGGAAGTAGGGGGACATAGGCAAAAGGGTAAAGGTGAAAGGATGAAGTAATCTCAGATGAATAAGCCCAGAGAGCTAGAGAGCTAATGTGCACCATGAGGACTGCAGTTGATAATGTTGTATTGTATACTGGAAATGCACTAAGAGGGTAGGTTTTAGGTGCTCTTACCACCAAGAAAGAGAAAGCTAACTGTGAAATGATGGATATGTTAATGTCAGTATGCATATATATATATCAAGACATCATGTTGTATACCTTAAATCCATACAATAAAAAAGTCATGACAACTAGTGTCCCGTGGGATCCTGGACTGGATTCTGAACCAGAAGAATGACATTAGTAGGTAATTGACAAATTCGATCAAACTCTGTACATACATAACACATTGACGTTAATGTCCTGACTTCCTTATCTGCCCTACAGTTATGAATGATGCTAACATAAAGGGAAGCTTTGTCAAGGGCATATGGGACCTCTGTGCACTACTTTTGTAACTTTTTGAAGTCTAGTATTATTTCCATGTAAATGTTAAAGACAGTAAAGCCATAGGGTTCCCTGTAGAAAATTCTTCGTTGGCATCCCAAGGCACTTACAATAAAACCCATCTCCTAACCTTGCCCTGCATGACACTTGCCTATTTCCCAGATCCCAGCATGGCAGGTTCTACAAGATTTCCATATTGCATCCCTTTTCTTCCTCAAACCCACCAGAATTGACTCAGTCTCTGGAATGTTCTTGCCCCAGGTCTCTGCATGGCTGGCTTGATCTTGAGCTCAGTGTTACCTCTTCAGGGAGGTTTTCCCAGGTCACCTCTTCTAGTATAATAACTGTGGTCACAGGCTAGCGCAACGCCTGGCTTCACTTTCATGACGTATTAGTATTTGTAAATATCTAATATCTTAATTGCTTATGTGTTTGCTATCTGTTCACCCACTAGGATGAAATTCCAGTGTGAAAAGAAATCTTGTCTGTCGTTTGTGTTACTATGCCGCAGATCCCAGAATGTGAAGAATGTCATAGCTGGCTTAATGAGAGTTTTTAATTAATACTAGAAAGTGACTCTGCATTTGGTAGCATTGGCCTACAGAGGAGAACATACTTATACCATCAGAAAGTGAAAGGAATATGTGCTGATGCAGGAAGACTTGCAGATTTAGTGGCTGGAAAATGGCACAGCTCACATCGGATGGTGGGGCTTTAGGGAACTGTAGTGCAGGGGAAGAAAAACAGAAAATTTGGAAAAAGGGGTTTATGAAATAGGCATTGCAGGACGGGGAGGGCTAGCTGACTCTAATGTTGGGGAATTGAGTGCCCATCTTAGCTTGAAACTTATGAACATAAGGTGACACGTAGCTGCCGGATCCATGTCTTGGTGCCTGACAACATTTAAGCCTCACCCCTCCCTGGTCCTCTTGCGCCAAAGCCTGTGTGCTCTCCACTTTGGGGTTGGTGGGAGATTCAAACTGTGCAAGTGCCTACCCTGGCGCACCTTCACCCAGCCCCACTCTCCTACTGACTGTGATAATCCCCAGCTACTCACCTTTTCTTGCTCTCTCAAGCTATTCGGGGCCTGCTGGGAGGCCCACCCTGCTCTCCCATTACATAAGCTATCAACCTTGTCACACCGACTTGGCCTGTGTGTGGCATCATTTGTCTCAACACAGAACCAAATTTGGGGACCAGGAATCCACCTGGTCTTTGCAGGGGCTCTCAACAAGGAGACAGCGGGTAGAGCAGGTGCCTGGCTTATTCCGGAACAGTGCAACTGGTGTCCGACTGGCGTGAGATGGAAATCACTAGAGAGAGGGTCGGATTGTTTAGGAATGGGGTGAGCGGGGTGTTAGATCTCAGGAAGTTTTGCTGGTTGTTTTAAGAACATCTATTTTACTCTCGATGAAATAAAGGATCATTTTAGGGTTTTGAGCAGAGGATGGACATGATTTGCTTTTGCTTATTTAGTTTACAGTAGTTTAATGGTGATATATTTCACATACCATAAAATTCACCCCTTTTAGCATACACAATTCAGTGGGTTTTAGTATATTCGCAAAAAATCTGGGATGCCTCATGGATTTCCATGTCATCCTTTCTCAGGAACCGCATCAATCTTCTCTGCATGTTGTGGTTTTAGTAGCCGCGCTGCCCAGCGAGCACCTGCGTTTATTTCTGCAGCGCTGCTCTTGTGCAGGGCCTAGAGTACCAGAGAAGACGCATTCCAAGAATGGGGACCAGGGGGCGCTCCTGCGGATCCAGGGGGAGAGAAGGGTTGTTCCGTCCACTGCAGTGGTTGCAGGAGAGTGGGGATAACTCGTGGGATTCTGGATACATTCCAAAGGTAGAGCCAGCAGCATTTCCTGACGGGTTGGGTGTCACAGGTGCCGTGGGTCTTTGTTCAAAACGAGGACATCTCAGACAGGATATGGGAGTGGAATGGGCAGTGAGGTGCAGCCCAGGAGCACGGGAAAGGGAAGAGCAGTTTTCTGCCTCCAGTGACGGAAGAAACCTAAAGTGATGCAGGTTGGGTTAAATGAACAGTAGTGCCCACCTTCAAGCCTGAAATCACCATACGCAGACACACGTGCTCAGAGCAGATGGGTGGAGAAGCTGCATCTCACTAAAAGAGATCACCAGCCGTGAGAACTGAGCAGAGAATATGTTAACAGCAAACTTCTCTGGACAAAGGAAGGTAATAGGCAAACATCTGTAAACCCAGGAAAGAGTGATGACCCAATAAATTTATGGCTACTAACCATTTTAGAAATTTATAGTGTGTACCTAAATTGCTCTTCTCTGTCTTTGTGTGTGTGTGTCTCTGTCTCCCTATTTCTCTCCTTCTCTCTCTCTATATTTCTCCCTTTATCTCTCTCTCTTTGTACATTTCCTTCTCTATTTCTCCCTCTCTCCTTCTCTTTCTTGTTTTCTCTTTTTCTTTCTCTCAATTGTCAAAGCACTTCTCTGAAAGCTGCCTAGTTTTGCCTTGGTTGAAGTAAAAAGACAAGAGTTTCCATACCAAGGGAGAGATTCGTAGGAAAATCGAGGTCCTGGATCCTCAGTGTGGTCATGGCAGCTCCAGGTTTTGTTCGTACCAAGTACTCCTGGGAGTTACTAGAACTGCAGCCGGGTTGAGGCGAAAAACCAGGAAAGAAGATTTGAGGACAGCCAAGGTGGACAAGCCCCCTCCTACTTTTTTTAAAAGAGCTTTTGATTACCAGAGGCCTTATTTTTATATTGCAATTAAAAAGACTTGAAAAGTACCTCATCAAACAAGCACGCAAAAATGAAAGCAGAGAGAAGCCAATTGGGTGCAGTTAATTTTTAATTATACTCTTTCTCTCTCTGCTCTGGCTTTATTTATCACCAAGCAGCTGTAAGGGTAGAACCCACCAGAGGGTAAATCACTAGTTCTGTGTGAACAGGAATATCTTTATAGTTCATTGTTCAAAAATAGATTACAAGTGAGATTGACACAACTCAGAACAGCTTGTTTTTTCCTCCTTAAATGTCACGGTGATATAATCCCGCCTTGACAAAGCCAAGGTTGCACAGAAGTGCACAAAAGCCATAGTTCTCAAATTCCTCCTGCTCCCACTTGAGGAAATGGTGTGTTCAAATCAAGAAGAAAAACGTCAGTGTTCAAATTAAGAAGGAAAAAAAAAGCACCAATTAGAAAAACAATCTGCTAACTGCTTTAGATGCAGTTCCATAACCATCCTTTATCGTTTGGGGACTTTAAAAATAAAAGGGCAATTGGTGCTGTTATGAAAGATTAGATTGATTTTAAATCCCCCACATACTTGCTCGCGGCTTTGCTGTTTTTTGCCAAAACACAGTCATCCTGCCCTGGAACTGCACCAATCTTTGAAGGCTGATGAAATATACCAGGCTGGCTGCATTCCATCCGGGAAGATGCCTTATAAGGTGAACAGAATCCAGAGTTTGTCAAACATGTTGGGATACAGTGGGGGTGTTGATGTAAGAATATATGGAGTGAGAATTGAAGCATAGAGTTACAAATTTCAGAACTTCTTTAATTTTCTTTCCAGATCTATTGATCATGGTTGAAATTATACTCGAAAATAAAGATCCATCCAGAGAGTGACAGCTCTTGTCCTTCCAAGTCATCTCAAGGTATGGATTCTGGGGTACATTTTCTGCGGTCACGTGCATCATCAAATACAGACGAAAACAGTTAAAATCAGTTCCCAATAACACAAAAATAAATCAGAGAGCAGATTCCTTGGGAGGTGCGTTGAGTGGTTGGTGGAAGTGTTGATATTTAACTACGACAGTGTTGTACACTCCTTTTGTGTTTGTATGATGTTGCATGCTATTTATCAAGCGTAAATCAATTTCAGTTCCTCTAAGTCAAACAGGAAAAAAAAATACCCAAGAGCCGTTTCTCTTAGAATATAAAAATTAGCCCATCCAAGTCTCACCTTTCAGATAAGGTTAAATGGCAATGCCTGGATCAAAGGGAGGTTTTCCTCCCACCTCTTTGAGTTTTTTTTTTCTTTTCGTTTATTCATTTATTTGTTTATTTTCCCATTCTGAAGTGACTTTACTGCTTGAAAGAACTGCCACAAGGGAGTGTTTCATCTTAACTTATATTTAGACTTGGGTTTAAAATGGATCGATAACATGAGTACTAAGCATTAGAATTGGTGAACACAAGTTACGCTCCCATAAATGTGTTAAATTATGAGTTTTTAACCCAGCTAGATTTGTACCCAAATCCCCATAGTGGTGTATTTATTGTGAGAGCATGGGACATTTCCTTTATAACAGTCAGCCCCAGAGACAACTTGGTACATATGTTTCCAATTTACTCACACTTAGCTCACTGCAGTCTGGAGTTGTGGAGGAAATGTGATGTCCAAGAAGCTGCTGAGAGGCGCTTTTCTTGGAAAAAGGAAGTAATGTTCTTTTATTTTATAGTTCACAAACTGACTTCTAAAGATTTGAGTTTATTTCAAATGTATGAAATCACAAAGTTCAAGTATGTTCTAAATTTGGCAAGGCGTTCTTCCATTTCTGTTAGGATGACGTCACCACATGCAGCTATAGGCAGAGAAACGGCTAAACCTCTAGACAAAAGCAGCATAAATTAAATCTCCAGTATTCCTTTTCCTTCAAACTCCCTTACACTGAAGCCAAATTGCCGGTGCACATTGTCAATCCATGATGTCATACTTCCCAGTGATTCCAGAGCAAAGTCACAGCTCTGGAGCAGATTTGTTTAAAATTTTTAAAACTCATTTTATGTAGTTTAGAGATTTTGTTGCTCTGCGGAATCCTCCCAACCCTCAACAAAGAGTATGTTTAATTTTTGGAAGGTGTGTCTTGGAAAACATATCACGCGTTCCTTACAGGATTGTTGGAGGGAGCCAAAGAGTGCGGTGTTGGGTTCAAAGGCTTCAGGGCCACAGGCTTGGTTCTCCCTGCTTTCTCAGTGCTGGGATCTGGTACTAAATATTTTGTTTTTGTGCCTCAGTTTCTTCAGATATAAAATGGATGATAATACTTACCTGCAATTTTTGCCAAAAAAAAAAAAAAAAAAGAAAGAAAGAAAATAGTGCCAGAGCTCATGCCTGGAAAACGAGGAACAGTGGTTGGCATTCATGGTACCTCGACACATGTTAATTTCCTTCTTTCTTACCGCATCTAACAAGAAATCTCTCTAACATTATTGACAACTAATCCATATAATGAGTTCTGCCAGATAACAAAAACCTACTTTTAATCACATTTCGAGGAGTAAAATTCCTATGGCAACTGAGATTTATTATCTTATTGGAGAATTCAAAGTGTTCAGTGGATAGTGAAACTACATTTTAAAGTAGAATTTGAGCATATTTAATTAAAATTTTAATCATGCATGATAGACTTTTGACCTCCCTACAAAGAAGAGAAAAACAGGAGAGTTTCTCGCCACACTCTTTGTTTCTCTCCCCCTGAGCTTCTTTTATCGCCCTGTGTCTCCCTGAGCATCTTATCTGCACCGACAGCGCTGGCAGAGGCGGGTGCTAATCCACCAGCACCGCTGTGGACACGGCCCTCTGCGCGGGTGCTTATTCCAGCACAAATTCGTTTTGGGAAAAAGACAAGATTAAAAAGTGTGTGTGTTCATATATATTGTAAATTTTTCAGACATAATATTTTCCTCATGTCCAACATCCCCCCAAACAGACTATGAGCACCCTGCCCAGGCGACCAGGTGCACCAGTGTGATAAGGCTGGTTCTTGCCCCAAATTCCCCTCTGTTCCCTCCTCAACTGGGACTTAGTGATATTCAAATGTGCCATAAGACCCCTTCACGACTTCTGCTTTTGTATTCTGCTTGACTCCCAGTAAAGTCACTTGCCCATGGATCTTTCTCCCTCTCTCTCTCTCTCTCTCTCTCTCTTCCTCTCTCTCTCCTGCTCTTGTTAGGCAGGAATCAAATCTTCAGGTGGAGGGTATAGGCCAGGGCAGTGGTTCCTAGGGGTGGAGGAGGCAGGGACCAATCAGGAGAAGGGACTCCAGGAAACCGCAGAACACCTGACAATCACCCGGTGACAACCCACACCTCCCGTCAGCCTTCCCCAGACCAGGACAACACAAGGAAACCACCGGGGAGTCCTCAGCGACTTTCTCCACTTGTGAAGACTGACCCGTTCCTCTCTCTGGAATTTATTTGCACTCTGGGTAGCTTCCTTCTTTCACTTTGTGTAGTTTCTTTCTTTTCTGTAATAAACTGCCTTTGTGGGGTGGCTTTGTGTTGTGATCACTCCATCATCGGCTCAGCTCGGTCCTGGGACTCACTCTTAGCACTGGGAACCCAGGACTGGGGATCATGGAGATATTGATAGACCTGGCGTCCTCTCTCTGTTTCTCTTTCTTCCTCTCCTTTCGACCCTCGCCTCCCTTCTCCTCCCTACTCCCTCGCTGGCTTGGTCCAGTCCTCTTCCTGGGAGCTCCCCCAATACAGCACCGGCACGGAGTGTCCTGCCTCCTGTCTCTAAGGCCTGTGGGTATAATAAGCTCTTTAATTTCGTGCACCTCTCCAAGTGTGATTTCCTCGGCTGCGTTACAGTGATCCTTAATGTCCCCACGAGAGCTTCCTTTCCCATGTACGAGACGCCGTAACGTAAAATAGTCTGGAAAGTCCATCCCTGATGTTTAAATTCTGCAGCTGCTCTTAATTTATGATCTCGTGGCAGCACATCAGTGTTCTAAGGTGCATTTTGTTATGTCAAGGCACAGTGGAGTGGCACAGAAAGCACCATCCGCAAACTCGAGTTCACGTGTCCCACTGTCTTCTGTTGTCTGTCTGCGCTCCGACGAGACTGTCCCCAGCTGGGGCTGATTCGATCCTGCTGGCCCCTGCTGCCACACACAGTCCTCTGTTGGGGCACAGGTTTGGTCCTCAGCCCTGTGTCTGTCCCAACCGTGTCCACCCGGCCCTTCTCCACACGCCTGTGCTGTCAGGGCCACATGCCGTTCACTGCATTCAGCCTTAAAACAACACTGAACGCCTGCACGAGGCTTACAAAAACCCAGAGTGCACAAACAAATTGAGAATCTCAATTTCTGCCGCCTCAAAGGCCACACCAGGCATTCATTGGCATAGCCTGATCGACTTTGCTCTCGTTACTCAGCATAAATTGTTCTACTTTGAAAATATATTCAGCCATTGATCTCTGTTGGGATGGGTAGTCATTAAAACATACTGACCTTGTATTTCCTTCTTTAAAATTAATCCTGCCCTTTTATTTTATGTGTTCTCATCAGTAGTGGGCGATACATTGAATTGGTTCTCTGTTCTGTGTTCTCCTGTGGTCGTATCAAATTGTGTATTTAAAAGGTATTCTTGCCATCTGAACTGTCACGTTGGGAAGTAAACGCACTACGGAGGAGTTTGCCTTGGCCCATGGGGATTATTAGCAGAATGACATTTCTTTGCTACACACGTTTTCTTCTTCACTGATGAGAATTGACTTTTCGTATGCAGTGCAGGATTGTCAAAGAGAGAGGTGCACGATGCGTATAATTACCATTTTATATGTTGTGTGGCTTATTTCACACGTACAATTTTAGCAGAGTACACAGGAAAAGAGAGTTTTATTCTCATGAAAACAATCACATTTATCTACAGTAATGCCAGAATGTGGTCACGTTATCAGGAAATCTGTGAGCGACTTGTTTAGCTGAGAAAGGGGAAACTCATAATTCACTGTCAGGCCACGGATGCACTGGTGGAAACTGAAATTAAAACCGTGTCTGAAGACAGATTGACACTCAAGGCCAAGTTTCTACCATCTCCTACAATTGATGACAGAATTTAACCAGACAGGCTCATCTGGACAAGTTGAAAAATTATTTCATATCCTGAACTCAAATGATTAATAAGTATTTTATTCCTCTCAATAAATCACACACATATAGAAGATATATGAACAGGCTTTCCTAGGTCCAAAGTGCATGAATAAGGAATTTTATATATGTTAAGGAAAAAGTGACTCACGAGTTATACATGTTAAACATGCTATTGAATTCCTAAGGAAGGTGCTGGAACTATCTTGTCCATCAACAACACTGGACTTCCCTGTGCTGTGTTAATCGTGCACAACCAGGCCCAATTTCCAACGTCTTCTGTTTCTCTGGCTCCTCAGATGCTGCCTAGAAAGAAGTAAAAACTTTTGGAGAAATAACAAAAATTGCTAAGCCTGGGTTTCACAGATCATTTCAAACCACATCAAAAGCCAGCAGTGTGCCTGGCAGTTTTTGATTTTATATGTGACAAGGAAGAAGCAAGAGTACAATAGATATATTTCTGCCTTGAGTGTGGCACACACCAAACAGAGTTGCATCGGTGACCTCCTCCCAAAGCAATCACAAATAAAGGGCTCGATACTGTAATGAAAAACATTAGACAAGAAAGTAGTTAGTTAAGAAACTAGGGCTTTACAAGAGATGATGGATAAGTTTCTATAGGCTCATAGTTGTTCCTCTAAACAAATACAATTTGTAATGATTACTGATCAAGGATTCTATATTAAGTTGAAAATAATATTAAATAGTTTATAATGTATTACATATTTATTCACATATTTTAATAGCCTTCTCATACATCATATATTGTGCTAAACACTTAGAGATAAATCACCACACAAGATAGTCATAGCATCTTATTACTCACTGGATCTTGCCTTCGTAGATACCAGGAATATTGAATCTTTTACTGTCTCATAAAATAACATGGATAACATAAAGGATAAAACTTGGTCATCATTAAATATGGTGAAGAGTTAGCGTGAAGCTAGTTTCACAGAAGTTCTGAGCAATCACATATCACATATTCATTCCACAAGAACAATCACAAAGACTCTAAGGCCATCTATGTGCTATTTACTGTGCTCATCACTAGGTTTGGAATATTGAAACAGTGAGACAAGCTTTTCTCTGCTCGTATGGATTGTCTGTTCTAGATTGAGAAGACAAACCTGGATGTGTAAATAAACAATTGTGCAAATGTGGGTGATGCCCAGCCAGCGTGGGACGTTGGGCAGCATGGTGAAAGCAATCTGTCACCTGTGAGGTTATCAGAAAGCTCCGTGAAGGACAAACTCCAGGCATGGTAGACTTTCCAGAGCAGCCTCTCAGAAAAGCTGGCAACTGGGCTGACACTTGACTTATGACGAGAAGCCAGACATATGAATCTCTGGAGAAAGAACACGGCAGATGGAAGGAACAGCAAGTACAAAGGCCCCAGAGTATATATTTCTAGGAGTTTTGGGAAACTGATAGTAAATCAATCAGTCCAGATTGTGGTCAACTAGTATGTCTCGATCAAAGTTATTTGGGATCCAAGAGGGATCTATTCTCAATTCAGTAGATGACAGACAAGGAAACTGCATGGTCACGCTTTTATTTCGGAAAGATCACGCTGCCTGCAGTGTGGAAAATGGATTGTAAAGAAGCAGAGTCTTAGCAGGTGTGTCACCTGGCAACTATTTTATGTAGCAAAGGTAAAAGATGGGAGTGGCGAGATTTAGTATATTTAGTATTAACTAAACACAGACATCAGAAGTCGGTGGAATACAAACTAAAAATAAATGCTTGCAAATTCTGTATCCCCTTAAAATTTTAAATACAAAACACAAGGTGGACTGGTACACGGGAATGAAGATTAGTTCTTCGGTGTACTGTGTGGGCTACATCCTCTCCATCCTACTTCAACTCACCCAGAAGCACACAAACTGGGACTGGTCCTGTGCCCTTTCCCTAAATACACTTTACCAGATGTGAAAAGGGATATCCCAAGAGAAAATGAGTTTACAGGTCAAGTTGTTAGGTCTATCTCCACATTCCCCAGTTCTCAGTTCCCAGTATCAACAGTGAGTGCTCGTACCAAGTTGAGCCTATGACAGAGTGATCACAAACACAAAGCCACCTCACACAATAGTTTATTACAGAAAAGGAAGAAACTATACAAAGTGAAAGTACAGAAGGAAGCTACCCAAAGTGAAAATACGTTCCAGAGAGAGGAACGAATCAGTCTGCACAAGTGGAGAAAGATGTTGAGGACTCCCAGGTGGTTTCCTTGTGTTGTCCTGGTCTGGGGGAGGGTGACGGGAGGTGTGGGATGTCACCAGGTGACTGTCAGGTGTTCTGTGTTTTCCTGCAGTCCCTGCCCCTGATTGGTCCCTGGCTCCTCCACCCCTGGGAACCACCCTCCTGGTCTATACCCCTCCACCTGCAGATCTGATCCCTACCTAACAAAATGACTAAAATGCTAAGAATCGCACCCCTGACAAAAATGACAACAAATGAAACAACCTATATACTATATGACCCTGAATTACTGTAGTAGACAAGGATTTTAAAAGTTAAAAAAAAAATCCTTAAAAAGATAAAGGAGGATATTTCTATCTGAAAAAGAAATAACAGTTCACAAAATATCAAATGGATCTATTAAGTATAATACATAATAGTCAAAATAAAAGAAACAAACATTGGGGGCAAGTAAGATGCACACAGCTGAAGAAGGATGGCATTCAAAGATTGGACTGAGGAGTCCCCAGATAAAACAGCAGAGAGGGGAAAAGATTCACATGTAGAAACATCAACATCTGGACAACAGGAGGCCTATTAAAAAAAAAAAACTGAAGGGGAGGAGGAAATATTTGAGGAAAGCAGGGATGAGAGACTTCTTATCTTTTAAAGTGGTGGTTTTCAAACTTGAAACCAGGCAACCGCGTCCCATGGGGGCTGCTGTGACCATGACACCACCAGAGTTTGTGACTCAGTAGACCTGGCGTGAGGGCGAGAATTTGCTTTTGTAATGAAGTTGAAGATTCTGAGGCCATACTTTGGAAACCACTGTTTCAAAGAAATGCGAAAGTCATTTGATTAAATGGCTCATAGAGAATTGAAAAAAAAAAATTCTGCCTATGTGCACATTCTAATAAAGCAAAGAACGTGTATTCTGATGATCATTTAAAGGTGTTCAAAGACACGGAGCTGACCACCTGCAAAGATAAGAGTCAGAGTGACGTCACAGGACGCACGACAACAATGGAGTCATATTTTAGAAGGAGGAAGTCTCCACGAGTGGAGAAAGACATTGAAGACTCCCAGGTGGTTTCCTTGTGTTGGCCTGGTCCAGGGGAGGCTGACGGGAGGTGTGGATTGTCACCAGGTGATTGTCAGGCGTTCTGCGGTTTCCTGCAGTCCCTGCCCCTGATTGGTCCCTGGCTTCTCCTACACAACCTCAGTATAATTCTCCAAATCGGGAAATGAGCACTGATGCACTACTACCATCTAACCTTCATGTCCAATTTCTCCAAGTGAGAAGTGTTTATTACAGCAAAAGGAGTCAGTTCAGCATCACACATTGCTTTTCGTTATTCGTGTCTCTGTAGGCTTCTTCAGTCTGGAAGAGTTCCTCAGACCTTCCTTGATTTTGTTTACTTTGACACTTTTGGCAATTACTGCAGGGTGACAGTTCTCTAAGGAGTTTTCATGTTTCTGCATTTCTTACAAGTAAAGATACTGACTGCCTTGGTGGCAGATTATTGTTTCCAAGATGACTATGTAGCAAACAGCTTTGGAAGAAAAAGATATTATAGTTTCTCCCTCTGGTGCAAAGGGCAGGCATGGTTATTGTCCATCATAAAATATCTGGGTTCCCTAAGCTCACGGCTCCTCTATTGTACTGCAGCCTGCTGCATGTGCAGATGTTACCTTGTCCTCCCATGCTGCCTTCCGGGAATTGTGCCTTAGGAGACCAGCAGAACAGCTGGTACGCCGGCTACTGCCATCGCTGTGCGCAACGAAGTCTTTGTCTCTGACCCAGGAGTCTTGTGTCTTCTGCCAGCATCCATAAAACTGTAACAAGCTAACACTTTAGCTTGTACGCACAGTAAAATCTCAGACTCTCACAGTTCTTGAAATTCTGAGGCCAGTTATTTGGTAGAACATCCCCCAGTTTGGTCTTGCCACGTATTTTCTCATGATTAGATTTAGGAAATTCCTTAACTTAGTCATATACCACAAAAACTGTAGTGAGTACCCTACATTATGCAAAACGTCTGACACATTTCCTTTATGATTAGAAACAAGTCAAAAATGTTCATGATCACTTCTGCTGTGCTGGAAAGGAAGAATTATATTAGTCATTAATTGTAGATGAAAGTCTCTCTACACAGAAAAGCAAAAGAATCAAACAATCATTCGAATAAATACAGAAATTTTAAATATAATAAGTGTAAGAGTTTTAAATACAATAAATACAAGCCACCTCCCAACAATCACTTTACAAAAATTCACTAACAATAACAAATTAAAGATATAATAATACATAAGATATTTGCATTAGTAGTGAAACTACAGCATTTAAAACAAATGGACTAAAGAAAGAAATCAAAATCTCCCCTGGGAGTAGAAATATTTTCTAAAGGGACTTAAACATTTGAATAGATGGAGAGATATCCCATGATTAGTCAATATTGTTAGTTACTAAGTATTATTAAATGATGACTATCCACACATTAGATTGTCAATTCCATGTAGTCCTATCAAAGTTAAAAATACACATGAATACTTGTTCTTCTTGGCCATCTGTAGGTGTCTTGTCTAATCCTGGTTTGCTGCAGTGATCCTGAGTCACCACCATTGCCAACTCCCTTCCTACACAATTAACAGTATCTAAAATACTATTACCCATGCATTTGAGTGCGTACAATGAAGAAAAGTTTCTGTCAATGTAAGCTTGTAAATTAGAGTTATAATGGGAGGTCAACCCACTTTAGAGTCAAGAGAGTGGGAGAGAGGAAGAAGGGGAAACAGGTGTGGTAATGACATCCTAGTGTAACACCAGTTATTACTTAGCTTGTACCCAAGTGTCGGCTGCCACACCATTTTACCCAACTTCTCCTGGTCTGAGGGTGGTGGCGTGGGCCCCACAGGCACACATGTGGTTGGTCTCATCCATGTTTCCCTGACGGCATCCTTCTGCAGCCACTGCTGAGGGAAGGGAGAGCCGGCCTCGCCGATTATGGAAATATTGTCATGGTGTAGAATCCTCTATAAGGAACATTTTCTTGATTTGGGGGAGGATAGAATTAAAAATTACTATTTTAAACATATGGAACCATTATGTATTGATATTTAATCTTATTTATTAAGATTACATAAAACTTCTGACCAATTATTCTTAATAATTTATTCTGATATTCACAGAGAGGAAACAGATGGGAAACTACTATTCTACACTGAACTACTTTATTTAAAGTTATCAAATGCTTTTAAGCAAGGTAGTTCGGAGAGTTTTGAATTATCCACGTGGTTGTTTCTTAAGGGTGCTAAGGAGCATTTATGCTAAACAACAGACATTTGAGCAGTGATCAGTGATTGTGACATTAAGTGACTTACACAATTTTGCGTCTCTTCCAAGACCGACTTCTTTGAGAGCAGAACCTTGAATGCAGCATCTTGTTTATCTCTGTTTACGTGTCCTTAAACCTAGTAGGTGCTCAGTAATGCTTTGTTGAAACAAAACGACAGCTTGTTTCTGACCACTGTCTCATTGCCGGGCAGCCTGCCAGGGAGAAAAATACAGCAGTTGGTTTGAATCAAGACACTCCGAGAATCTGCTAAGTGATTCACCTCTGCCAAGTGAGAGGTATAAATACAATCAAACTAAAAGCATCCATTGCATACCTACTGTGTACTTAGTGTCATTAGATTGGCACACCTACTCAATGATCATGAACAGATGGAATTAGCTGACAGAAAAGAGCATGTGTTTTTCACTCTCCACACCCCCCAACACCAACCTAGAAAAATAGAATTCTCCATCATGTTTTTTTTTTTTTTCCCCTAACAAGGACACTGTCAAATGTATTAGTCAAACTTGGAGTCCCTCCAACACTAAAGCTTACTTCTAAATTTAGAACTAATGAGCTCTCTGTAAGAACCAAAGTGGAAAGCACATATTCTCTCTGTTAGCACTGAGGCCTTTTATTCAACATAACTCTATTGCCAAAGAGAATATTAATGTTTCATCTTTAGTGTGACTGGCTCGCAAAACTCCGTCTTTTCTTAAGGTGCTTAGGAAAAACTTGAACATGTTCATTGGGGAAGAACAATAAGTTTGCAGAGAAAATTATTTTCAGAGAATCATAACACTCTCCATTTAATGAGTCTTTAAAGATCTGCCAGCCCAATGCTCTCCAACTGCTAGAATTCATTTCAAAACAACTTGCCTGAGTGATCACCCAGTACTGTAAATAGTGCTGGTGGCAGGGCATTCCAATCCCCATGGGAGTAGCTTTGGGGAGCCGCTGGCACAAAATCAAGATCGTTCTTGCCATGGCCTCCTCAATTACTTCTGGGTTTTCTCCTTGAGACACACAGACTGATAACTCCTTCATGTGACACATTTTAAATGCTTGGTGACAACTACCACAGGTTCTCTCTGTCCAGGTTCCTGGACCCCGCTACGTCACATTTTTCTCTTCTCCAGGCTGAAAACTTCACTGAAAACTTAACCCTTCCTCATGTGCTCCGATTTTAAGTTGCTTCATCGTTGGAGTCACACTCTTGTCATGTTCCAAATCATACGACTTTCCAAACACCACTTCATGACTTTTAAAAGAAGTAAATTCTGGCAGAAATGCAAAAAAGGAATTGCCAGGGAAGGTACCCAGGCTGCAACTGTTGTTTATGGCACAAGTGAGCGATTCGTAAAATAGTACAGTTGTGAGTAAACCCATGATGATTTTACCTGCAGAATCAGAGGAAGGAATGGTATCAGAGGATCAGTGGATAGTTATTGGATGGATGGATAGATGCATGGATGGAAGGAAGAGTGGATAGATGGATGGATAGATGGAAGGGAGGATGGATAGACGGATGGATAGGTGGAAGGGAGGATGGATAGACGGATGGATAGATGGAAGGGAGGATGGATAGACGGATGGATAGATGGAAGGGAGGATGGATAGACGGATGGATAGGTGGAAGGGAGGATGGATAGACGGATGGATAGGTGGAAGGGAGGATGGATAGACGGATGGATAGGTGCAAGGGAGGATGGATAGACGGATGGATAGGTGCAAGGGAGGATGGATAGACAGATGGATAGGTGGAAGGGAGGATGGATAGACGGATGGATAGGTGCAAGGGAGGATGGATGGAAGGAAGAGTGGATAGACAGATGGATAGATGGAAGGGAGGATGGATGGACGGATGGATAGGTGCAAGGGAGGATGGATAGACGGATGGATAGGTGCAAGGGAGGATGGATGGATGGAAGGAAGGAAGGATGTGTGGATGATTCTTGTTATCTGGGTCTTCACCTTTAGTGATGGAGGTGAAACAAATGTCTGAACAGATAAATAAGCATTTAAGTCACATATCCAGATTTGTCCCACATGTTTCTCCTCTTTTCTGTCCGGATGGTGGCTAGTATGAGATAACACTTTGCTTCTCGATGTGTGGTCTTCACAATAACAGCATCAGAACAGTCTGGGAGCTTATTCGAAATCCAGAACCTGAGGCCGCTCCCCAGACCCAGTTCCCAATTAGTGTCATGGAACTCGGCATGCACATAACTGGGACACAGTACATGTGACCGGTGCCTGGAAGAGCTCAGATTACAACTGGATTGCTAAACACATCTGAAAGCACTTTGGAATGACGAAGCTCAAAATTCTTTCTCTTTCAATTTAGAAGTGAGATAATCATTTCCCCTGCTATATCCTTAATGTAAAAATAATAAAAAAATCATACTATACAATACTAAAAAAGCACTAAGAAAACCATAAAAAACTAAAACTAATTAAATCCTTCTTAATATTATAAAAAGCTGATTTCAAATAAGAACGTAATTCCTTGGCATTTCTGGTTGACTAAATATCATTTTAAAAATAAAAATCATTTCCTCAAGTCTCCTTAGATACTAAAAATATGATTTGCTAAATATAATGATTTACTTTTAGTGGTGGAGGGGAAATACTGTTTTCAAATCCAATAGAAAAAAAAATGGAAGGAAATTGAACTGTGTTATTTCATGCAATTTATGCAATTGTTATCCTTATGCATGTTCCAATTTTATAAACAAAGAATAACAAATACAGAGGAATTAAATCATTTTAATTTAATTTTAAATAATTTAAAAGATTAGTGTTTCTCTTTTGTAGTTACTGAGTCAATGATAATTAGGTGTATGACATATTGAATATATGAATACAATTATATGACTCCCTTGACTTCTATAAAAACATACAAACTTTTTAAAAATAGACTTCATTGTTTATAATAGTTTTAGGTTTACAGAAAAATGTCACATAATATAGGGTCCCCATATGCTCACCCTGTCCAAGTTTCTCTATTATTAACGTCTTGTATCCATTTATTTGTTACAACCAATGAGCCAATATCGCTACATTATTAACTGAAGCCCATAGTTTATATTAAGGTTCACTCTTTTTTGCTGTACATTCTATGGATTTCCACAAATGCATAATGTCACGTATCCACCACGAAAGCATCCTGCAGAGCAGTGTCACTACCCTAAAAATCCTATGTGTTCCGCCTGTTCATCCCTCCCCTCCCCTTGACAACCACTAATTTTTTATTGTCTCCATAGTCCTTCCATTTCCACAATGTCATATGGTTAGAACCATACACTATGTAGCCTTTTCATACGGGCTTCTTTCCCATAATAATATGCATTTAAATTTCCTCCATGCTTTTTCATGGTTTGATAGCTTATTTATTTTTAGTGCTGGATAATATTCCATTGTCTGCACGTACCGAAGTTTGTTTATCTGTTCACCTGCTGAAAGGCATCTTGGTTGCTTCAAGCTTTTGTTATTTATGAATACAACTGCTTAGATATTTTGGGGAATGTTTTGCGTGGACACGAGTTTTCAACTTGTTTGGGAAAATAGGAAGGGATGTGATTGAATATATGGGGTTTGTGGTAAGCCTGTGATTAGCTCCGTCACAAACTGCCAAACTGTCTTCCAAAGTGGAGGCACTACTTTGCATTCCCGCAGGCCGTGAGTGAGCGTTCCTGTGGCCGCACCTCCTCTCCAGCGTTTGGTGTTGTCTGTGTTCTGGATTTTGTCTGTTCTCCTAGGTGTGTGGTAGAATCTCGCTGTTGTTTTAATTTGCGTTTTCCTACTGACATGAAGTGGTGCGTCTTTTCATATGATTGTTTGCTGTCCATACATCTTCTCTGGTGAGATGTCTGTCCATCTTTCGCTCTATCTATCGGGTTGCTAGTATTCTTATTGTTGAGTTTAAAGAGTTATTTCTATATTTTGAATATGAGTCCTTTACCAGATGTATGTTTTTCAAAGTTTTTTCTCTCAGCATGTAGGTTGTCTTTTTAGCCTCTTAACAGTGTCTTTCACAGAGCAGAGACTGTTACTTTCAATAAAGTCCAACTTATCAATTTTTCTGTCATGGTTCTTGCTTTTGTTGTTGTATCTACAGAGTTATCACCAAATCAAAAATCACCTAGATTTTCTTCTATGTTATCTTCTATAAGTGTTAAAGTTTTGAATTTTACATGTAGACCTAGGATCCATTTTGATTTTTTTTTTTTTTTTTTGTGAAGTGCGTAAGATCTGGTTCTATGCTTTTTTCTGTTTTTTTTGCATGTGGATGTCTAGTTGTTCTAGCCCCAAAATAACATTAGAATAGCTTTGATTTCCTTGTTTTTAAAGTTGTTTTTAAAGATATTCTGAACACCTGGTCATTCATTATTTTAATTTGCAGGTTGCATAATGTTTGCTGGGTTTTATATTTGCAAACTAATCTTAAACTAAATTTATAAAGAAGCATGCTATATGTTAACTGATTTAATCTTTTATTTAATCTCATTTGACATCACCAAATTTTAAAGATTAGCTACTGTATACCACTCTTTATAAGTGGTCTTTGATAAAATGCTGGGAGTAGATCAAGAACAGAAAGTTTCTGTTCTTTCCTGCCTAAGACCTTGTAGGTCTGTCTATTCTTAGAAGTTTATTGGCAAGCTACTTTTGCTCACTCTGTAGGCCCATCCTAAACTGTCTCTTGTTAGCAGTTCCTTATACTTGTTACCTTATCTTGCCATGATTCATGGAGTAGAGGTTCATAAAATTTCTTGTTTCTGTCTGAATTCTATAATTTATAGTTATTTTGTTCATGATAATAAAATGTTAATATAAACACTAAGCACCCTTTTATTACATAATTACTTTATATGCTTATCTTATTTAATCCTAACAATAACTGTACTAGGTGGATTATATTATTGTATCATTTGTATGCCTGAGGACGCTGGTACTTGAAGGAGCATGTCATTTATGTGAGGTCACATAGTTAATTAGCGCCAGAGTTAGATCTGACCCAGTCTGGCTGGCTCCAAAGGTCTTGGGCATAAACTCTAAAATCTGATTAAGGGGAGGGAAGGGCCTTCTAAGAACAGCTCTTCACCCAAAAGGAAATTTTAATGCTGAAAATTCTGAAACTTTGGCAATCCACTGAAAGTGAGTATTATAAATGCTCACGGATTCTATTTCTGTGAACTAAACACCTGAGATTTTTTTTTTTTCAAAAGATAGAGGGGGTGGTTTGAAGTAGGTTTGAATGGAAAGAAAAGTCTACTTATAATTCTGAAGCTCTGAAAATAATTGTAATCTTCAGCAGCAGATTGTGTGAAAAATGCCCCTGTCATTTCAAGTCTATTGTGAGTGAGCGTGTGTGCCTAGAATGCTGTGGTTGTTTGTAAGAAATACATCGCTTAAAATAGGCATTGATCATAATCATGCTCTTTTGTAAGATACTCTTATTTATAAAAATAAAGCAAGAGCATTTACTCTTTCCTGAAGTTTTTGAGACCATTTACTTTACTGTTTATAATTAGCGAACAATATTATAACATTATGTATAACTCACTTTTCAAGATCTTTGTTTGCTTAGCCTTTGAAATGGTATTCAGCACTGTCGTTTAAAAAAAGGGCTTTGTGTTTAAATATGAAAATTTGCAAGCAATTAGTTCCTTTAGTGGACTAATTGCTGTTGCTATTTAAAACTAAAATTAAACAACACAGCTATTTCAATTTGAACAGAAAGATTTATGATCCAAAGTAAATAAATTTATAGAAAGTTTCCTAGGGAGACTCCAGCTGCTTTTTCCCTGTGTATTTATTCCTTTGATCAGCTTGTACTCAGGGACTAGTGGACTGATGATTAATAATCTAAGATTCTTTCAATAATGCTTCAATGCAATTGATCCCAAAGACACAGTGCTGCTGGTTTTGTCATTGGGTTTTAAACTCCACACTCCCTTCGTGTGCCATGTCATTGATCAGCTGCCATAGCTCCTTTGGAGATATACTAATTAATAAACCTTCCTGATCAACTCCTTGAATATCCTTGACCCAATTATTACTGTAGAATTTTTACAGTCCTTCATCATATTGTACAAGTAGTCTATAGAGAGTTCGATAGCTGCTGAGAAACATGCAGCACCATTGCTTCTGAGGGATAAAGGGAATGACCGCCATTTGGATAACATTCAACTTGGTCTCCTGAGATTGTTCCATTGGGACTGTATGGTGACAGACAGCAGGAGAGCCAGCGTACGAGTGGGGAGGGAATGCACCCTCCTGTGCCTTCTGAGCACGTGAGCAGTGCTCGCCGCATCCCTCTGATGGAGACTGAAAAGAAAGTATTTGCCCATTACCAAGGTCAACAGAGGTTCGTCATCTATGGAAGTAAGGATGCCACGTCAAGCACAGCACTGCAATTGGGCCTACTGAGTCACGGTGTCAACCCAGAAACTGCCTGTTGTACGATGGAAGTGGGGCCACCGGGACCAACGAGAATAGTGCCAGGCACACGAGTAAGCTTTGATGGCAAGCGGACCAGACTCCCACGAAACCTACCGCCGCATCACTGGAGCCCTGTTCTCAGCTCATATGTGTCCCCATGGGGCCACCGTGGTGGAGGGGGTTCCTCTTCCTGAGAGAGAGAAGAGGGGAGTCCCTCTCTGGAAATGTCCTTTGCTTGCTAAAGGTCACACCTCCTTTTCAACTGCAGCTACATCCAATGATTGGGCAATACGAGGTATTAATGCCTGATCCCCTGGCCTCAGTTTGGGACAGTTCGAAGGACCATTTCCGTTGCAGAGCTCCTGCGGGATGAGCAGCCTTTTACTGTGCTTGCAGCACTGCTCAAACTGCTTCCGCCCTATTCTGTGTTCTCACACCCTCACTGTGCTGCTCCCGAGAGCACTCCCCTATCAACTCTGTGCAAACAAATCTTGATTTCCCAGAGCACCTGACCTGGGACATGCGTCTGGTGCACAAACAAGCATGCACTTCTGCTATTTTACGTTGTTCCAGAAATTCCAGTCTGCAAGACATCGTGCTAGGCTAGGCTCTGCGCACCCTGGCGCTAGGGACTGCGCCTGCCTTGTTCACAGAGACAAACGAAGTGCCTGGCTCAGAGCAGACAGACCATCAACACCCTCTGCGGGATGAGTGAACGGAGGAATCTGCCCTGCCCTCAGGGGCTCCGCAGTGCAAGTGCCTCCTCAGAACATTCCTTGGAACTTTTAGGTGGAATAATCCTTTTTCCGCTTTGTTTCTGTTTAGCATTCCGTAGCATTTGTGTGTACAGAGGTGTGTGTGCACACACACACTTCAACGTTGTGCTCTCCGAATGCATCGCTTAGTGTTTTGCTAAGGGTTGGCGATTCCTAAATATTTATTGGGAGACGAAAAACTAAGAGCAAAAGGACCGAAAGGTGACTATCCATGAGTTTCTAAAACTATTAGCAAATTGTAGAACCTCTTCCAGCCACAGCTTCCTCTTGCATAAGAGATGCTGCCTTGCCGCATCGCGTCGTGCCCACGGAGCCGCACTGTCGCAACGACACGCCTGTGCAGACGTTAGCCGGGTCCGCCCGCGCGGGGCTGAGCCCACACCTCACTCCCGGAGCTGTGCTGAGTCGTAAACGAGGCACTGCATTTTAATAATGTGCATCTGTTATCGTTACCGACATTATTATTCACACTGTATTATTACGTTCTTTTGCTGGTTCTCCTTTCTTTTTACTCTGGATTCCAATGGACGAGCCTTGCATTTGACCTATTTCCAGATGAGTCACACACAAACTTAGAATTTCTGTCTGAGTTGCCGTAATGTGGTGAGGATTGATTCCGAGAGCAAGAGGTCTGTCCTCCCCATACGGAGGCGGTTTGAATGGCCTCTGGTGTCACCAGGCCCACAGGGACACCAAGGACAATCCCTGGTTTTTCTTGCTCCCTAGGACGCTGACCTCGGCCCTGTCCAGGGCTGGGTGCATTTAGAGAATGCCTTTGTGGCTCGCCGCCGCCGTTGCGGGGAGGTGCAGCCCTTGTGCCAGCCCTTGCCCAAGAGCTGCTATCATGGAAGTGAACTGAACATACATCACTGCTGAAATATTATCTGGGGAGCAAACACTCATCTGAAAATGGTGCTTACTGAGAAAACGTGGCGAGGGAAGAATGGAAGGTTCTTCAGGAGTGAAGCAGAGCGAATCCAGGGTGGATGACGATGGTAGAACAGCCTCCCTGTGGCCAGCACTGCTCCGTAAACAAAAAATCTTTTGTCTAAGAAAATGTCCTTTTTCTTTCCATTTTTGTTGCATTATTACTCCAGCAAAAGCAGTAAGTGCCTTGCATCCTTTATGAATGTGTTGCTTTTAGTCCTTATGTGATCTCCTTTATTCGAGTCAGTAACCAGGTGGTCAGCTCCCGGAAAGTGAGTGGTCCAGGGTCCATTAGGACCTGGGCATCAAGGCCGCGGCCTCGAGTGCCTTGGCTTCTTTCCGCAGAACGCATCACTCATTCGGCCTTGATTGGGAGCCTTTATTTACAGGAAAATCCGTGGTTTTATTCTAGACCCGACAAAAGGAGCACATTGTACGAAAGCTCTGAAAGCGTCTGGCACCTGGTTTGAGGTAATTCTTCTGCCGCTCTGTGGGCTCAGGATTCTGAGGCTAGCCCTTTTAAAAACCTAAGAATGCGTGGAGGATTCTTACAAAGGCAGAATGGAATTCCCAAGGCAAATCAGAAGTTAAGCCAAGAAAGCACGCGTTTACCTTGCTTTCATCAGAAACATCCAAATGGGTTACCCTTCTCCAATCTGTTGTTCCTCAGGATAATCTGATAGACAGCATGCAGGAATGAATTGCCCATAAGCTTATGTAATTCATATCACATTTACTACAGGGGAGGAAAACAAAACACCTTCGCCAGGCATTTAATGCTCTGTGGGCTTGCTGCAAAACTACCTGGTCTCTGGCACTGGACAGCCCCTGCTCGGCCACACAGCAGGTGGCTATTTCCTCAGGCACCCAGTGCTGTCACCTGATGCTCGGGCACACGCTGTGCCTAGCCTCTCTCTCATTATGGTCTGTTTGTTGAATGCAGGAAACTTGCTTTTGCAGCTCATGTAGGGCTGAGGACAATACCTTACACTTGTGACCCCAGCGAATGACTTTTCTGTTTCATGTCCATTGTGTGAGAGTTTAGATGTCACTTTGAAGATGTAAATTAAATAAGTCTCAACTTGCCACAAGCAAATCCGATGCCTCCTGTGCAAGTGTAGAAACTGGGAAACTCAGAGGGTTTTCTGATTCATACGCTGAAATGTCCAAGTCTAGGAGATTTTTCTTGTTAATAAAATTACTGACAAATGCTTTTGCTCATCTATAAACCATGTTTTACACAACCTGCAATTCATATCCTTTTCTTCTTCCTTCCAAAAGGACACTGGAAAAGTTAATAGTGAATAAAAAAATTGTAAGACAGAAAAGACTACTCATTATTAATAAAACTTGAAAGCCAATGGCCCATGTGCTAATCTTTCCATAAACTGCGAATGTTTCAACATGCGCATTCATAACAGTAAGTGCTTTGGTTTTTGGCAAATGTTATACAGGGGATGAGAACAGAAAAGAAAGGATCGGAATAACAGGAATATGGAGACTTCTGGGAAACAAAACAGTGTTTTTTTTAGCATGTCATCTCTTTTTATAGTAAACACGGATGTTTTCTTGAATGGTTGGTCACTATACTGTGAATAAAACACTACTGTAAATAATTTGCGTATGTTGAGAATACTTTATCATCCAAAGTATCCAACCCGTTGATTATCCATCTGCTTAAGGAAAATTATGAAGGCTCAGAAATATTCCAACTGCAGTTTTCAAGGGCTTAGAAAATTAATTCTTGCTTTTCATTGTGACGGAAACAGCATCTTTTCTTTCACTAACCTTACATTCCCACACGTGTCCGCACTCAGGAAGAATCGCACAGGTGGTCTCACCATAGCCAGATGCTGAATTAAAGCTCGAGAGCTCTGGGCAGGATTTGGCATCACTAGAAGGTAGAGGTGGTTCAGTTTACATATAGGTCATTCATTGTTATTAGATTGTCACCAGAAATTAAAGGATCATTTTTGCCGAGGCACATAACGTTATTCCAAAAGTTTAAGTGAAATTAGAATAATTGTGGCATGGAGGGAAAATTCCCCCTGCTTTAAAAAGTCAAAATTAGTGTCATCTAGGCTTCATAGCAATCTGTATTCAATAGCTTTAAACCTTGTGGTTATCACTGAAGATCAGTGACGGGTATATGGTAAAAATGGCTAAATAGTTGGTACTTTTATGGCATGTTACATATGTTAGAGTTTGTTTGCCTTTAAATTTCCTGAAGGTTTTGTCCTGAGACTAATTCTGTAAAGGTGATTTCCTATGTTTTCCTATTGCACAACAAATTCCAAAATACTTTTTTTCCTTTGGAAAATGTATGTATTTATCTTATAACCTCTTATAACTTATTTGGAAACATTCTTATAGATCTTAAAGTTAATTTTTAAAGGAAAACATTGGCCACTGTGTATTCTACTATCCCAATGGTAGGACAAAATTATAGAAAGATAATACTAAGAAAAAAATTGTTAATATAAAATTGTAAAATTTAATAACCATGCAACATTATCTACATAATTGTTATCTCATTGAATAAGGAATTTTCCATTTTTATCATTGGTTATATAAACCATTTGATGAATGATATTTTTAAAGCTGTTTTCTTGCTCAAAGTTTCCTTCTGGTGGTCATAACTGACAGCAAAATCTGAACTAAAAATTATCTCATCTAGAATCTATAAACTTTTCTGGCTCCAAGTATTTACTTAATTGATATATAAGCCACTGCTTTTCCTTCTCCATCAGCTATAGACATTTAAATAGACACTAATGTGGCTTCTTTTAAAATTACTGTATTTTGTTTTAAAAATGAATTTAAAACTGTGCTTTAAAGATTACACTTTCTAAATAAGTAGCATTTATCCTTTTTGTTAGCCATACTATGGACACTGGCTGAGAATCTCAGCAGAAAGACCCAATAGAAACGAACAGGGTAATTATAATTAGTTGAAAATGAGTAATTCTTAGCTGATTACTTCCTACAAGCATAACTAATCCAATGTTTCGCTTCCCATGAAATAATGGCTAAGATGCTAATTGTTAAGGCTTTATTAAACTTAATTGTTATTTGTCTCAGCTGAGTTCATTAATTATTAGCCGTATCGCCCCCCATTTTTGAATAGAAAAGCTTTATGTAGCAGTGCCTGAGCAGGACCACGCGGCAATGCCCTTCCTCCCTCCCGCCTTTCTGGGTTTCTCTCCGTCCTTTGCAGAGACTGAGATATCAGAGAGGGAAGGAAGAAGAAGAGGCTGTGATGTAAAAAAGAATACATAGACCTTTAGGATGGCGTCTCATGTGAGCGTTAAACTAATAGAAACGATTGTCTTTCACAGCAAAGCTGCTCATTTAGCCAAATTGTTCTCCGGGTCTCACTGGAGGTGTGCAGGAGCAGATACAGGCAAATCTGTGACACTGGCATGGAGTCCAGACCACGGAACTGTGAGTCCTACTTGTTTTCCTAAGCGAGAGATAAGGAAATACGGACACAAATGCGGCCCAGTATTAAGCGTGACGCCCCCAGCCCCGTCCCCTGGGGCAGAGCCACCGCGAGCCCCCGGATTCCAGGCACACACTTTTGCCAGCAGCTTCCTCAGCCTGGATTGTGCAGTCTGAGCGCTTCTAACCGTGGCCTGTGGCTGCTTCGCTGATGGACACTTTTCAAAGGCATAAAATGACTACCCTTTTTTCCCTTATAAACTCTCCCAATTCCATCTCATTATTCCTTATCATCTTCCTCCGCACCCTCATCCATCTCCCTCTTCAGTGTTCACACCCAACAGATATTTGTAGACATTTATTATGCTTTTCCCTGGTTGTCACTTAGGAGAGTTATTCATATTGAATTCATTTAACATGTCTTCATAAATCAATGCAAACAGCCCCTTAATCATTTTCATTGCTTTTCCCTAAACTCGCGGCGGGTTTTTCCATGTCTTGCACACACAATTAGGAATCCAAAGGCCAAATAAATACTCTAATATATGGGCAGACCAGCCCCACAGGGAAGCAGCTATCATTTTTCCCTGAGTAAGGTGATGCTGTTATGGTTACAGGCAGTTCTAAACTTCACGCATTCCTGGAAAAATACCTACCACCATCCTTCCACGTGGGGGACATTTAATTCCCCCAACCACATGGTTGGTTAGCTAGGCAAGAGCTTTTGTTCCCAGTGCAGAGATAAAGATGCTCAAACGTCAACTAAGATTTGGGCATTATGGCAGATGTTTTTATTGGGCACCAATTCTTGAGTTCACTTGAGTTCACTTGAACAGATAAAAATATAGACGTTGGTCCCTTTCTAGATGATTATATGAAACTAGGTAAATTTAACTGAACCCAAAGATTATGAAGATGACAAGTTTTTATATTACTTTTTGAAGCCAGTAATATTTGCTATAAAAACAGTTGAAAGCTACATAAAAGTCAGAATAACACTAATCTCAAGAGTTTGTCACAGCTCAAGGAAGCACATTTCTCCCCATTTCTTGACATCATTTTCCTTTTATTTTGAAGTTAAGCTTCCCCTTCAGTTGTCTCTTCAAGTTGCTACTCCAGCCCCTCATGTCCCTGTGTCCAGATTCCTCCCCGAACTCAGCAATATATACACACTCACACACATACACACACACATTCACACTCACACACTCACACACATATGCACATACAGGACCTGGGGTATGTCGCACCTCCTTTAAATATTGCAACCCCAGTTCAGGACACACAAGGAGGATGGAGAATCCTCTCGGAGAAAGAAGAGTTGGGTTTGAATCTCAGCTTTTCCACTCACTGTGTCAACATCCATTATTAAAACGCTGGTTTGGCTGAGGCATCGTCACCCAGTGATCTCAATTCAATTCCACATCCTACACTACCGTAAGAGCCAACTAGTACAGACACAGAAATAACAGAAAAGCAGGGCACCTAATGAATCTTTTGCAAGTTGAGATGAGCAACATGAAATTATAACTGAACATAAAAAAATGTGCTTGCTTTTCATATTGTGAAAAAAATGCCACCTAACTGGATTTGCATGCACTGAAACAGAGAACATTCGCCCTTCCTTTAAGGTTAGACAGTCTTCAAGTAAGGATAAATTATCTGCTCCTTGACACTCTGATAGCCCTTTGGGCTTAAACTGGACCGGCCCTGACCAGGTAAGAGAAGCAGTAAAAAAGGTGTTAATTTACCTTGAGCAATACCAGTGGCCATTGATCTTCTTTCAAACGATGACAAAAATATCTGTTACAGTGAGAAAATTATTTTCTATATATTTGTGAGGAATAAAAATCCAACCTATCTCGTATTTTCACTCAAAAGTATCATGAGCGTATTTTAATTTCTCTAGCACAAAATATTTTAAAGCTAATGTATAAATGCTAAATCTATTCACTGAAATTCTAGCCAATTATAGTTACTCTCTATAAATAGCTTTCCTTCAAAAGGGGACCTAAAACTCTCTCCAGTTGAAAGACTAGCTTTCCTGAAATGTCTCAAATTTTAATTTGTTAATCCGATGCTACAGCTGTGATAAGATTCCATGTTGATATCTGAGAAATTAATTTGCATAAATTTAGTAAATTCCATTCTCTCTTCAAGACAATATGAACAAATAAACAAATAGTAAGAAATGCTTTTATGTAAAGGTGTGTGCATGTGTTTATATGGAAGAAAAGGTGGTAGAAATAATTTTAAAATGTGTAGTATTTACACGGAAACGTAGGATGTTTAAAACATTAGAAAAACTTATCAACTTAGGCAAGGACATACTAGCTCAAATAAAACAAAATGCTAAAAACGAATTCTCATTAAGCACCCACTGTGCACGGGGGACGGTGCTAAGTTGGTGCTGTCCAGTGTGGGAGCCGCCAGACATGCCTGTCACAGAGGAGCTGACATGTGCCTGTTTCCAGTTGAAACGTGTTGTCAAAGTACACACTGCATCAGGAAAACACAGCACCGAAAAGGTAAACTATATCCATTTTTTATTTTTATTACGTGCAGAATGATAACATATATCAAATTAAAACAAATGTCATCAAAATAAATTTCACATCTTTTTTTTTTTTTCCTATTTTTAATGTGGTTCCTAGAAAATCTAAACTTCTGCGTGTGGCTCTCATTACATTTCTGTGGGACAGCGCTGTGGAAGTGCTTCCCCTCATTATCTCAGCCCTCATGACAATCCCATGTCCCCATTGTGTGGATGACTAAACTGAGGCACAAGGAGCTTGCGTGGCCTGTCTGGCATCTCTCGTGTCCTTAGGGTGGAGGCCAGCCGTCCAGCACTAGATCCCATTTTCAAAGTACTTCGAATGTGCTATAACCAGCACAGTGATACTTTTAATTGTATAAATTTTTATTGCAGCACATTTCTTGCACTAGAATAACTGCAGTGTGCTTGCTTGATGGCTGAAATCGGCATCAGAGAAACCGGATCCTACTCATGCTTTGCATTGAATATCTGTGTGGTCTCAGGATGTCCCAAACACAATGTCCGCACCCCATGTTGGCAGTACTGCCATGCGTTTAATTCCCCATCTTTCCTAGATTCACCTCTTCCCAGGATGAGAGGCCAGAGGACATCACTTCCCTTCAGAGCAACCTTCGTGTGGACGACAGTGTGGCCTGGCCCTCTGGCCCCATCCGGACCTTCCCTGGATGCTACAGGCACGGCCCAGACCTGTGGGGCTGGCGGCAGAAATACAGCCTGGTAAAGATGCCCCTGCTCCCCCCAACCCCTGAGAAGGCCCTGAGGGAGGGACCTGCCCTGCTCCTGCTGCTCCCGTACCTCTGCTGGGGACGCAGACGGGCGCCGTGAGCTCCAGAGCAGGGTAGGATGGCCGAGGCCTTGCTGAGATGTGCTGCATCCCGACTCAGTCTGCTCACTTCCTCACACACCTTGCTCCTGAGTCCTCCCCAATAAACGTCCTGTGTGCAGTTTCAGGATCTGTTTTCAGAGGAAACAGACCTAAGACAGGCAAATCCATAGTCCATTGTCAGCAGGTGTGAGCTATGGAGTCGTACACAGTGTTGCCCCTGGAACATGTTCTCCCAGCGCAGCCTGGCTCCCCAGGGTCAGCGTTCGGATCAGCCGTATCCATGGTCACTTTGTTAGACAATAACAAATTGTCCAAATAAAAGCCATGCCGTGTAGCTGCTCCGAGATGCCGTTGTCCTCTCCTGAGTCCCCTTCATGGGTAATGGGAGGAAGGCAGGATTTACCTGCCCTCCTGGGGCTCACCTCTCCCTCTGTGGACGACACCTTCCCGGGAGACTGAGGGTCTGAACATTTGGCCTCTTTCTCCTCTGTCAGCCTCCTGCAAGAATCAGAATCACTGCTCAATCAGGTGCTTTGAGCCAGTTTTCCACCATGAGAACCCAGGCCTTTCTGATCCCTGTGGTCCTTCACACACTTTCAGCATCTTATCTGGGGGCTCAGTCAGCTCAGTGCGGTCACAGATGAGTTAGTGCCTGTCACCGCCACTTAACGTGTAAATTGCTGTTTTCTTCGTGTGACAAATCCGGTACCGATTTCCTCCCTGATTTCATTAAGGTCAGCAGTGTGGCCTCCCAAGGCCTGCCCGGGGGCCCGTGTCCGTTCCTGATTGCCATCGACCGAGCTCAGCCGCGAGGTTTCCCCACCAGTCCCTTACCAGCGGGAAGTGATTTTGGTGAGTTATCCGATTTTTCCTGTTCCATTTTCAGAGTGCAGTTTAGACCCAGGGAGTATACCCAGCCACCCCAGCGTATTTGTCAAGAAGAAGAAAGGGAAAGGCCTTTCCCCTCAGGGGTATTTTGTTCAGTTTCCACGGCAGAGACTAGCTCCCTTCCTGCAGTTCCTGCGCTCACAAGGCGGCCTGTTAGACTTTCTGCACTGCTTCAAACTCACTGACGCCTCGTTTGAGTTGCATCTTACGTCAGCTGGAGGCTACTGGGATCTTCAAATACCCAGTCCTTTTCCTGAGCAAAACCAGAGGTCAGTGCTCCGAGTATCTGCCAATGCTGCATTGTTTCCAGTTTTTTTTTTTTTTTTTGAGATAGAGTCTCACTCTGTTGCCCGGGCTAGAGTGAGTGCTGTGGCGTCAGCTTAGCTCACAGCAACCTCAAACTCCTGGGCTCAAGCAATCCTTCTGCCTCAGCCTCCCAAGTGGCTGGGACTACAGGCATGTGCCACCATGCCCGGCTCATTTTTTCTATATATATATCTTTAGTTGGCCAATTAATTTCTTTCTTTCTATTTATAGTAGAGACGGGGTCTCACTCTTGCTCAGGCTGGTTTCGAACTCCTGA
>CAUYRT010021534.1:0-12159 GCA_963574885.1 Lepilemur ruficaudatus | reverse complement strand
GCAAATTCACAAATGCAAAGATGTGGAAACAACCTAAGTGCCCATCAATACATGAGTGGATTAATACAATGTGATATATGTATACCATGGAGTATTATTCAGCTATAAGAAACAATGGTGATATAGCACTTCTTATATTTTTCTGGATAGAGCTGGAGCCCATTCTGCTAAGTGAAGTATCTCAATGACATTAATCTTGATACTGTGTTTAAAGTGGTATCTGCCAAGTGCTTCAAAGTAAAGTCACTATTTCTTCTTTTCATATTCAACAAACATTTTAGAGGGGACACATTGGAGTTCTGAAATTTTAATATTTATAAAACTTCCTAATTTTAGCATTCATCTGTTTATCTTGCCTGTAGAAATTATTACTGTGCTGTTCTAATGGCTATTCATATTTTCCTCATTCATTCTAGTTTTATTAATGGGAATTTTTCTGTAAGGAGTTGGTTTTCCCTGTTTATTTATTCAAATATTTATTTATATTAGTAGAAACTCACCAGTGGGCTATAATCTAAACTACCATGTTGTACAAATGTTTTTAGCTGTGGACATTGAGAGACACACATATATATTTTTGAATCTACGTGTTCTTAATAATACTTCTAATTAAAAATCAGAAACTATAGGTCTGATGTAAGTAAGTATGTAGTGGTGTGTAAATTTGGTTTTTCTTCGCATTTTTCTAATAACTAATGATGCCACACTTTTTATATATTTAATGTGCTACATGTATATAATTTGATAAAATTTTTATATAGACTTTTGTCCATTGCTAAATTTTTAAGATTATTTAATGCATGTTTTGCTTTAGGAAATTTTTATATATTCTGTGTACACATTCTTTATCAGATGCAATTTGTGAATATGTTTCTCTTAATGCGTACCTTGTCTTTATATTTTTATATTCTTTAGCAGTTTATTTTAGAGAACAATATTTGTCAATATGGATACAGTTTGATGTGTCAATTTCTTCTACAGCTCGTGTTAAGGTGTCATATCTAAAAACTCTTGGAAAAACCCAGTGTAAAACAAATGCTTGCTTAAATTTTGTTCTGAAAATCTTCTGTCTACACCATTTACATTTAGCTTTAGGACCCATTGAAATTAACTTTTGTATATGATGTGAGGTATGTTGGGAGGTTCATTTTTTAAAATTTTACATGGATGTCAAATGTTATAAGCAGCATGAAAATGATGAAAAAGCAATCATTTTTCCCACTGATTTGTTTTTGCAATTTAGTTAAATATCAGTTGTATATATTTGCATAGGTCTTTTTTGAAGTTCTATAATCTATTCCATTGACAAATGTGTCTATGCTTTTGCCATTCCCACAATGTCTCGGTTACTATAGCATTATAATGAGTCCAGAACTTAGGTACTGAGAGTTTTCCAATTTTGTTCTATTGTCAAATATTTTCTAGTTTCTTCCTCTTTCCATATAAATTTTAGTATTAGCTTGTCGATATCTACCAGAAAGCTTTCTGGCATTTTGATTGAGGATGCAATGAATTCACAGATCAAAGTGGGGAGCATTAATATCTTACCAATGTTGAGTTTTATAATAATTGTATACAGTGCATTTCTCCATTTATTTAGATCTTCCTTGATCTAATATTTTACATTATTCAGTATAATCAATACTTTATATTATTCAACATATAGGTCTTGCAGATAGTTTCTTTTGTTTGTTTAATTTGAGTAAGTTTCCTTTTTTTGACATGCTATGTGGATTTGTTGTTTTTGTTTTGTTTTTGTTTGTATTTTCACTTAAGCTTGAAATCTGTCTCCCATTGAACGAGGTTCTCATACAATGAGTGTGTACTGGCCTTGAGGTGCTATTAGGGAAAGAGCATGTCATAGCAAGAATTAGTCAGAATGAATAATGAATTTTCAAAATTGGTCTAATATATGCTGCCACCACTTTTGTGTCCTGATCTTAAACAGGAGGCAGCAAAAAGGGATGATCTTTCCTTTCTTGGGGATGATTGCATTCAGTCTTCCAACTGTCTTACTAAATTGTGGAGGAGGTAAAGATAGTAGAATGAGAGAATGTGTGTATCTATTTTCTAACACTCGGCCATACCACATGCCTGTAGAGAAGGGAGGGTAGAAGGTCCAGTAAATATTTTGATATTTCAGCCCATTGTTGAGTGGCTTTTATGATGACAAGAATGGCATTTGCATGCTGTAAGTATTCTAAAAAACAGAACAATGGCACAGGTTAGTTTCAAGGACCCCTTGGAGTGAGGAAGTCAGCTGAAGGTAATTTGAAAAACATCGGCAATGGTCAGGCATCACAGATATCCCGAAAAGGGTCTCACAAAACTCAAATAGTTAATCCATCAGTAGCAGGTGGGGACAATTCCTAGTATAATGTGGTCTCCACCATTGCAAATTAAATAGGCCCACTTCTGGCAGGTGAACAAGTCTGATGTGCAGTGGCAGCCTTTGCATCATAAACATACAGTCCTTTACTTTCTACACAGCCGTTGGTAGTGAATGTTTCGTGATGATGAATAGTGACAGTCTACTTGGTACAGGCTCAATCAGCAGCTTGATTTCATTTTCATCAGACAATGGGTTCTTAGTTTGAGTACGTGTGAGTGTGACCTGCATAGTTTGAGTAGCTATTGTGGTTGTGACCTTTAAGTTTGTGGACCCTAAGAAGGGTGATTTTATTATGATAGTCTCTATAATTTTCTAAGTTGCAGAACAAACAAATAAGCTGTTAGCAACAACTTAACAGTTCTTAGGAATATAATAAGTTTCATAAAGAGGAATACTGGCTAGAGCTTTAATGGTCTTGAGACTGTCCAGTGACTGAATTGACAATTTCCATTTTTATAATGGTTCTGCAGAACTGGTGCTGAGGTTGAATAGGTGCAGTAGTACAGTGTGCACCGTCTGGTTTATATTTAGCTGAAACATCTGTGAATCAGGCCCAGGAATTTCAGGGAATCTTTATGACTTGAGTGTCCCATTAAGCCAGAAGTTATGTATCTGGGGCAGAGGGGAAGATGAAGTTTCTCATAAAGCAATAACTGGACTTTTCACTTAAACTTGTGCCCTACTTGCTATGTTCTTAAATCTACCACTTGCATTTTACAAGCAAATTTTTTTAGGCCAACTTCCTTGTTAGTAATAGAGTCTGAGTTGACAAACCCCAAAATGTAAATACAAAACCCGAAAGTCTTAATGCCGCTATTCAGTCTTGAGAAGAGACAAGAGCCTAGAGAAAATTAATAGATGACTCAAAAACAAAACAAAACAAACAACAACAACAAAAGAAACACAGTAAACCTGAAAATGAAACTAAACCCTTCTCTTACCATATACAAAAACCAAATCGAAATTTATCAAGGACTTAAATCTAAGACCGGAAACTATGAAACTACAAAAAGAAAATATTAGGGAAATGGTTCTGGATATTTGGGCAAGAACTTCTTGAGTAATATCCCTGAAACACAAGCAACCAAAGCAAAATTGGACAAATGGGATCACATCAAGCTGAAAAGCTTCTGCTCAGTAAAGGAAACAATTAACAAAGGGAAGAAACAACCCACAGAATGGGAGAAAATATTTGCAAACAACCCATCTGACAAGGGATTAATAATTAGAATGCATAAGAAGTTCCAACAACTGAATAGGAAAATAATCAAATAATCTGATTAAAAAATTGGTAACGGATCTAAATAGACATTTCTCAAAAAGAAAAAAGCCCTATAAGTGGGCAACAGGTACATGAAAAAATGTTCAACATAATTAGTCACGAGGGAAATGCAAATCAAAACTACAATGAAATCTCATCTCACTCCAGTTACAATGGCTTTTATCAAAAAGACAAGCATTATGAATGCTAGTGAGGATGTGAAGAAAGAGTAATACTTGAACACTCTTAGTGAGAATGCAAATTAGTGCAACCACTATGAAGAACAGTATGGAGGCTCCTCAAAAAACTAAAAATAGAACTATCATATGACCCAGCATACCCACTGCTGGTTATCTACCCAAAGGAATTCAACATATCAAAAAGATATCTGCGTTTCCATATTTATTGTGACAGTATTCACAATAGCTACGATTTGGAATAAACCAAATCAACAGATAAATGGGTAAAAAAATTGTGGTACATACACACAATGATTTATTGTATGGCCACAAAAAAGAATGAAATCTTGCCATTTGCAACAACATGGATGGAACTGGAAACCATTATATTAAGTGAAATAATGCAAGCACAGAGAGATAAATCTTGTAGGTTCTCACTCATATGTAGGAGTCAACTATTAAAACAATCGATTTCATTGAGACAGAGAGTAAAATGATGGTTACCAGAGGCCAGGGTAGGTAATAGGGAGGGGGAGATAATGTGAGGAGGGTTAATGGGTACGAAAGTTATATATAGTTATATAGTTAGATAGAATGAACAATATTCAATAGCACAAAAAAGTGACTATAATTAACAATAAGTTAGGATAAATAACTACAAGAGTAGAATTGGAATGTAGCTAACACAAAGAAATGATAAATGCCTGAGGTGACGAATACCACAATAACCCTTATTTTACCATTGTACATTATATGCTAGTATCAAAACATCACACATACCCTATAAACATGTGCTACTATTATGTATTCAAAATAATTAAAATTAAAAAAAAACACACAAAGAAGAAGGGGAAAAGAAGTAAACCTGCAAGCCATGTCAGGGAGGCAAGGAGTACAAAATCCCAAAGGGAACCTCTAGGGAGAGCACCTGGAGGGGGCGCTGCAGGACTGCCTGGGCAAGCTGCAGCTGTTGGTGGCCATAAACAGTACCTCCCTGACTCACATGCTGCCCCTCCAAATCTGAGAGAAGTGCAGCCTGTCCCTGAGCTTGAAATACAACAGACCCTTGGTCTCCTTTTATTCCCGGGCCCAGCTGCTGGATCTATCATTGCTTTAGAAGAGTGTAGTATTGGTCCACAGAGAGGGGGTCAGGGCTCTTGGTTTGTCAGCTGCAGGTTGTAAATAGTGTACGAAAGTAGCATCTAGTAGTTTATTTCACTGAGAACACATGACGGAGCCGAGCCTTTCTCCAATAAACGGACTGTCAGTCGTGAAAAAAAAAAAAATTATTGTATGGCCACCAAAAAGAATGAAATCTTGCCATTTGCAACAACATGGATGTTGTTGCAAACATCCATAAACTAAGATGCTACTTTCGTACACTATTTACAACCTGCAGCTGACAAACCAGGAGCCCTGATCCCCTCTCTGTGGACCAATACTACACTCTTCTAGTTGGTGATGATTCTGACAAAATCATCAGTCAGAGATGTGTGCTGTTATCAGAGGATAACCAATGAATCTAATAAAGTCATATACCTTCTTTTTCATTAAAGGTCAAAGAGATAGCAATTTTTCCTTGATTACTGTAAGCAGTAAGCATTGAGATTCTGCCAGAGTAGTCTAAAAAAAACATTGCTTTTACAGCAGAAGCAGACCTTACAATTTTATTGGGAATTATCAACCACCCCTGCTGAAGGAGTTCTACTAAGACTAGTTATGACAGTTGGCAGTGAGGATTGTGACTTGTCAAACACAGTACACTGTATGGTGAAAACTTTGGACTATGGGTATAGGCATTCATGCTAAAACATGACTTACACACTGGCAAAACATGGCAGAGATGTTTGTCACACTAGCATGTCTCTATCTGCAGCTCTTCGTCCACTGGGACATTTCCCTCTGGCATTTTTGGGATAGGGATGTTCAAACTTACAACACATCAATTCCTACTATTAATATACATTGACAGGTAGAAACAACAACAAAAAAAACTAGTATATTGAGTTGGCCCACAGGGACCCACCTACAAAGCCATGCTATTTTCTGTCACTCGTGAACCTCGGCCACAACCCAATCATTTGAATCTGTGGCCACTTCTGCCCAGAAGATGGGGCTGGATGGTAACTTTGATGCCTGTATCTAAAAGGGCCATAAAAGTCTGATACCTTCCCTACCCCAGTTCCTCAGCATACTCAGTCAAATGCAAGGGTCTTCAGTCTTCATTGGGACTGGGAGACCTCTTCCTTACCCCTAACTATGTTTTTCCTTAAACTGACTGAGGTCAGGATAGAGGGGAGAGATCACAGGGCATGGAGGGAGACCTGCCCTGCAGTAGTAAGCAAAGCACGATTACTTTCATTTTCAAGCAGTGTGACAGCTGCTCACAGTCCCCCAAACTGATTTTTAGCTAAAATACCTAAAGTTCTGCACCAACTTGGAGCACTTCCTCCCTCAGCAGGGGCAGCCATATCGCCTTCTGGGCGTTCTTGCTGCCTCTGTGACACCTTCTCTTGCTGCCTCATGGTAACATTCCTTCTTCCCACCCAAGGGCATCATGAACAAAAACCAAACTATATTCAGACAAATTGCTTTAATCATCCCTACTACCACTCAGCTTCCAAACATTCACTAACCGATAGTTCCTCTTCTGTGGGAGCCTTATTCCCCATCACCCAGCATTCAACATCCCATTCAGGTGAATCTTCTTAAATGCCTTAACTGGCCCGTGTGGAGCCCTTGTGCTTTTTCCCCCCAGAAACCACATATCTGTCAGCATCCCATCCTTATTTCCACAAACTGTCAACAACGGTGATGAGTTCAAGATTTTGCCCTATTTTCAAGCTGACATCCTGTTTCATGGATGGTGGAAAAAGATAAGACTCCTTCACTAGAGGCAAAAGACATTATCACTCAGAGCACAGCAGGTAGCGTGCTCTTCACCTCACAGTGGTTCCTGTTGCTCCTTAATTCCTATAGGGATGATGTGGGGTAAGCCTGGATGATGCTGCATAATAGTTGAAGAACCCCAAACTTCAGTAACCCCTATCTTTGACAGGGATTGGAAGCCCAAATTTTTGCCCTAAAAGAAGACATCTGCTTACACTAGATATTAAGCAAATACAACTTCTGCCTTGGAGCCACTATTTCTAACCTCCCATGCAATGCAGTGCAATCTCTAACCTCCAAAGCAATAAACATTGAAAACATCAATACCATCAGTCCCTCTGTTTATGAGACTTGAAGAAATGTGAGAAACCAAAGGAGCATTATCTTCAAACAAGAGCCTTCTCACACAAGTACACACACTTCTCAAGCAACACATTAAGACATACAGCAAGGATATACAGTAAAGATCTGATCATTCAGACCTATTAATATTATGTGAAAACGCTGCCAGACCATGTACGTTTCAGAGATTTCACTGTGATTGGCCGAGACTTCATTCAGCCAGGGCATCATGGTTCAACATTTTTTTTTTTGCCTAATCGTGATTTTCCCTTTTCTCTTTTCAGATGTTGATCCTAATAAATACACAATCCCTACTCAATGTGTGCTTCTAAAGATCTCATCCTATGGCAGGTAAATGTTTCTGTTCTTATCCATGCCATATGTTTTTACTAAAGGAGTTTGAGTGCTCTTCTCTGGTAAGTCTAATATCACTCTATTTCCCACTTTCTATTTTTCAGAATTCTAGGATATCATTTATTTCTTATTTTTCTCTCCAGGTAATTTGCTCTTGGATTCTAGTATATTTTAAAATCTTTGTTAACACTCTTAGAAATTTATTTTTAATTATTATGGGTACATAACAGTTGTACATATTTGTGGGGAACATGCGCTGTTTTAGAGACAAAGGCAACAGCGCATACAGCTAACTGCTATGTTTAACTGGGTATTCTGATCTAGATTTAAAGTGATTTTTCAGTCTTCTTAACTTTTCTGTTATTTCATATAAAATAGGCTTTCTCAAAATAGGTCAGAAGTAAAATGAATAAATAAAATTTATCATTTTCAATAATAAACCTCTCAAGGCTATTTTTCCCTCACATTTTGTGAGTCTCCTTCATGTATACTATAAAATAACTGAATTTTATGTTTATTTTGTTCTGTGTTGCCTCTTTGTGCTAAGAGAGTCAGATTCCCGGGGTAATTCTTATCATTAAGAAGAACAGGTCGCATTCAGGGGAATCTGGGCTTTCTGCACCTTCCTGCTGCTGCTGCTGCTGCCTGAGACACTCTGCTTTAAGAATTACTTAAGATGCAAGTACAGCAGACACCACTAACTGAAACTCGGCACAACCACAGAAACCCAACAAAATTGCTTTACCAGTTGGATTTTCCTTCAAAATGGGTGTACTTCAATTTTATTTTCTGGCTTCACATTTCAAGATATATGTTAATATATAAATATTCTCAGAATTTTTATGTTAAAAACTATTTATAAATAACATTTAAGTCAAACCAAAATATATTATTTTAAACTAATTTTAATTTAACCATAGCTTTAAACTTTTATATACCTTTAATTCTAAACTGTGGTTTCTACTTACAGTATATTTTCAGATATATACCGATTGATACATGTGATGATATATCAATAAAAATTAAAACTGTGAGCAGTTAGGGGATTAAAATGCTTGCACAAATATCTTAGATTCACTTGGTAGTCTCTTCATGGAAATATTTACATGTTTATTTATTTTTTTAATGTCTCAGGAATCCTCTACTTGTTGACAATAAATTATTTTCAACTTTCTACTGCAAGTTTATTTTTGGCAATAAAAAATTGTAAATTAATATAAGTAGCATCACCTTTCTATTGGCATACTTTACAGTTATAATTCTGTTTGATTCTTGAACATACTTTTGCCATGGATGGAAACTATGCTCCCAGCTTTAATCTATATTCAATAATTATTTTTTTAATATGCTTTTTCTTACTGCTCTGTATGTGGTAAACAAAGTTTTGGTTGTTCTATTGTCTGCACTAGAAGAGGGTTTCTTAATCTTATTAATATAAAACAAGAAATAATGTTCACTGAGGTATTTTAGCATGAACTATAAAGCAGTGATCTTCAAATATTCCTGAGACAAGAGTTAAAAAGCAAACAATCAAAAAGTTGCCAGCAAAGCAACGTTACCAAGAACAAAGATACCATGACTTATCTGGCTCATTGTCCTTTGGTTGCAAAATTTATAATCAAAATGTGCAGTCATGAATTATGTACTGATTAACTGTAATTTTATTGTCAACAGTTTAAATATTAATAAATAATAACTTATTTTTAAATATTAATAAATAATAAAATATTTTTGCTTTGTTTTTATTTTGTATATAAAATTTGCAATATCTTCCAAATTTAATTTGCCACAAAAAATTCTCACACCATTTTATTTATATGCATGAGCATAGTAAATAGTACAAAAGCTTATTCTACCTGTACCTATTAACCTAAGTTCTATGTAGGTCACTCTGCCAGAGTGTAGTAAAATTGCTATGTTCTTCATAGACCAGTGATGGATTTTGAAAGTCAAGTAGTCAATTGCAGTCTCAGAAAAATTCTAAAGAGAGAATCTTGCACAAATAATCGTCAACATTTAGGTTCAATGTGAAAGTCTAAAAAAAGAACAAATGTCAGAATGATGGGTAAGCTCCCTAGACACCTACACAATTCCTATTTTTAGTCATTCTAAAAGATAAAAGCTTGCTAAGATTAGGTTTCTTTTTCAGGCAATTTCTTCCCCTGATTTAGCCAGATATTCTAGACCCTTTTAAAATACATTGTAGGATTTTGTTCTTAGTGTAGTTTCCTTTGTAATGTAAATTGTGACTTCTCGTACAGAATAAATTTATTAATTAATAACTAGAAAGATTTTGCTAAGAAGTATTTGGCTACTGTATATCATTTTATTTATATATTTTTGATCTCTTCGTCTTGGTTCTTGTTATGGTATACATTCTTTTCCATTGCTATTAACATAATTGGAGTACAAATAAAGGGAAACAAAGAATAAGCCAAACCCTTGATAAATCATCCAGATTCCTATTAGAAGGAAATTCTGACAGTGTTTGAATGTCTCATCTGTCTTTCCAAAATTTCACAGCAACACACAGGGAAGTGAGGAGAAAAATTCTTGAATTAAAGAAGAATGATAGAGTAAGAATTGGATTCAAGTGTCTCTGGAAAATCCAAATAACGTGAGACCTAGGGATGAAACTATGTAGCAACGTTTAATCCCTGCAGACAGAAGCATTGTTTCTGAGCTCACACCAGAGGAATATTTGCTCATTTACATTCTCCTTAGCCCACTCTTGAAAACAGTGAGTAAATCTTGTTCATAGGTCAAGGGCATACTTTTTTTTTTTTTAATCTTTCAAAGTTTGCATTGAAACTCCTTCATCTTTTATGATGTTCCTACACTATAGTTCTCCATATCTTTCTTTACAGGCTGGGTCTTTCTTCACTGTCACTATTTTCTGCTCCTTTCTTCTTTTCTTACCCATTGCTCTGCCTGTCACATGCTTTCCTGACCATTCTCTTTGTGCTGCCACAGTCCTTCCGTATTTTTTCCTTGCTGGTGAAAGAAAGCAACGCATGGTATCTTGTATCAATATGTAATAAGATTACTGAGATAAATGAATAGAAAATATTATGAAGAATCGGGAAAAGGAGAAGCAAATTTGAAGAGAAGCAATTAAAATTTCTAGGAATTAACTATAAATATCAGATAGCAAAAGACTCAGTGATTAGTCTAAACAACAGATTAGTGACAGTGGTGGAAAGAATTAATAAAGTTAAAGTCATATCTTTAAGATACGTGTAGGAAAGAATGAGAAGATCTGACACATCTGATAGTAGTTTAAAAATGAATGAATTGATAGAATGGAAGAAGAATGGTTTATAGATATTGGACCTAGCAATATGGATAATTCATTAGATTTAAGAAGCATATCATGTTCCATATGTATACCTAGATTGATCTAGACCATAAAAATGTGTCACAATAAAAATTGTGCATAATATTTTTAGAGAGGCAGCCTCTCAGAAATTCTAAAATCTAATCAAAATATATTGATAAAGACAATACAGACATGTGAAGTGCTCTTGCAATCTTTTCTCTATGCACCAAACATTTTAGCAGGTGAATCACCTGCCTTATAGAATATGTAATATTCCAGCACTATTTTTCATTATCAAGTTTTGCATCATTTCTTAAGGAACAGAGAACTACAAAAAGAGATATATTGAGAGCTCAGTTATTGATTAATAATGAACTGGCAAAGTATAGATCAATACCACCATGAAATTGGTATGGAGTTATATCCTTGTTGACTAAATGATATATTTCAGTGCTCAGTATTCATTGGGCTTTTCAGAACATGTGGTAAAACTCTTAGAACTGTGAAGTCTGATACATACTATTTAATTTTTTTTTAATTAAGGGAGACATAATGGAAATAGCTTAGCACCAAAGAAATAGAATTACAATTACAAATGTCCTTTGTTTAGAAGCTAATTTGAAACTAGAATTAGTTGGCTTCACCAGAGGTTTAAGCTTCCCTAATATTTCTGTATTCTCTCTCAATTGAACTTGCCTATCACTACTTGTTTACTGTGGCTATATAATGAATTACATGAAATTCATTAATTTCATGTAGTGAAATTTCAGTTAATTTGATCTGATGATTGAACATTAACTAAAATAGAGCCAGAGAAAGTAAAAAACAAGCAATCAAAAACACCTAAATGCTGGCATGGATGCAGAGAGATAGGAACACTAATACACTGCTGGTGGGAATGCAAACTAGTACAACATCTGTGGAAAGCAATATGGAGATACCTCAAAGAGCTACAGGTAGAACTACCATTTGATCCACCAATCCCATTACTGGGCATCGACCCAAAAGAACAAAAGACATTTTGTAAAAAAGACATCTGCACTAGAATGTTTATGGCAGCACAATTCACAATTGCAAAGATGTGGAAATAACCAAAGTGCCCATCGATCCATAGTGGATTAATAAAATGTGGCATATGTATACCATGGAGTTCTACTCAGCCACAAAAAACAATGGTGATATAGCACCTCTTGTATTATCCTGGATAGAGCTAGAACCCATTCTACTAATTATCCCAAGAATGGAAAAACAAGCACCACATGCACTCACCATCAAATTGGTATTAACTGATCAACACTTAAGTTAATAGTAATAACATTTATCTGGTGTCAGGCAGATGGGAGGGGAGGAGAGGATGGGTATATACTGGTGTGCACCATCTGAGGGATGGACATGCTTGAAGCTCTGACTCGGGTGGGGCAAG
>CAUYRT010021533.1:0-35614 GCA_963574885.1 Lepilemur ruficaudatus | reverse complement strand
GAACATAATTTACATAATGGAGAAAATGGGAACTTCAAATAAGCGAGACAAGAGCCTCTCTCTCTCAGCCTCCCTTGAATTCTTCTACCTACCTCCTCCTGAATATCACACACAGAGGATACCTGAAGTTCATTCTTCGGCACATATGGTACTTTGGAACACATTTTGGAAACTTCTGGTGTATTCAGAGAAGCATAGGTTTTAGAGTTAAAGAGACTGAGATTCTAATCCTGCCATGATCACACATAAATTGTGTTTTCTTTTCTTTCTTTCTTTCTTTCTTTCTTTCTTTCTTTCTTTCTTTCTTTCTGACTGAGTCTCACTCTGTTGCCCAGACTAGAGTGCCGTGGCATGAGCCTAGCTCACAGCAACCTCAAACTCCTGGGCTCAGGCAATCCTCCTGCCTCATCCTCCCAAGTGGCTGGGACTACAGGCATGTGCCACCATGCCTGGCTAATTTTTTCTATAGATTTTAGTTGGCCAATTAACTTCTTTCTATTTTTAGTAGAGACGGGGTCTCGCTCTTGCTCAGGCTGGTTTTGAACTCCTGACCTTGAGCCATCCACCCGCCTCGGCCTCCCAGAGTGCTAGGATTACAGGCGTGAGCCACCGCGCCCTTCCTAAATTGTGTTTTCTTTACATGAGTGTTTTTTTTCTCTTTTCCTATCCTCTTTCTTCCCCTCCCCTTCCTTCCTTCTCTCTTCTTGTCTTCTTTTTTTCAATCCCTTTCCTTTTCTAATTCCAATGAGTCCTCTTGATATTCAGTCTCTTACATTAATTCAGACAAGCCAGCATCTATAGAATACTTGTGATTTTTCTATGTCTAATTTTTCTCCTTTCTTTTGAGGAGGAAGCCACTCCTAAAATCACTTCTGCAGGCTGAAATATCCAGCACAGTTACAGATTTCCACCCTCTTTGCTGAATTTACCAGGGTTCACCCCATGCTCCGCTAAACTGCACCAGGAGCTTTTGGACAGCCCGATTTGTCCTTCTAGAAAGGCCATCTACTTCTAATCATGATTCAGACTGAGTTACAAGAAATTTTTTCTTTTCTCACTTTCAGTACTTGGACATTCAAAGACAATCTTCAAAGTTATCTAGTTTTACGTCCCTTCACAGACAAAATATTTCTTGACATCTTTTTCCCTCCAGAGCAATGGATCTTTAAGTCACATGTCCCCACCCCTACGGCCACCCACCCCAGAAGCTATTCATTTTATTGCTGTGACTTCATGCTGAGTTCAGAGCTGGATGTTTGTTTTCATTTTTATAACCCAAACTGAAGCGTTCGACACAAAAACATTTTACAAAGAGCTCATTGCAATCCCCACCGGAAGTGATTCCTGGGGAGATGGATTTCACCATAGCCCAGGCACATCCCCATACTCAGAAGCTCGTCTCACTCATTGTTCTCATCAAAAACAGTGCCTCTTTCAAATTTGCCAAATCACAGGCTTGCACGGAAATGCTTCAAAGCAGCTCATCTCTGCCCATCCCATTGGGAATGAGCGCAAATGGCAGATTAGGTACAAAGACAGGTGAAGTTGAAAGAGACAGGCTTAGAAATCTGTCACAAAAGGTTTAGGGATAAATTGGGGATGGGAGAGGCTTATGTGCATGACAGTTTCCAATGCCAAGAAAACCAGAGCACGATCACTATAGAGAGGAAAATGTACAAATTATCAACCACGATTTGAGCTGCATTTGTTGCAGGTGTCCTTCCTGCAAAAGGCATAACCCTAATCTAATTATATTCAAATGGCTACTTAATAATGCCAGATGGCTTTCTGGTAATTTTTTCATCCCCTTTCTAAACTTATGCCTTTGAAAGAACGTAACCACATAAAAATATAATATGCTCCTTTCCGTGAAGTTATACAGTGCTTTTGGTATTATAGTTACCACTTAATATTCTATAGTTAATGGGAAAGTTGAGCTCTGGTTGCAGTGCTGCATTTTCCTTTGTTCCTAATGAACACTGACATTTGTGCTCAATTAACAGTGACACATATAATCATATGAGCCTTTGCTCTGATCCCAACCCAGTACGGCTGGACCAGAAGGAGAGCTCCCCGTGTGATCGGATCAAAGCCCCTATGCAGTGTGCCTTTTCAGAGCAGGGTAGAGACAAATTAATCACACTTATCTAATTTTAAGAAGCATGGTTGAAGAACCACTGGGAAAAAGTCATGGCAGGGACAAGAGAAAGCCATCCTCTAAACAGTTTCACATCACAAAAAAGACAAGATGTCATGCCTGGAAATATTTGTTTGCAGTTTTCTGCTTTATAATTTTCCTCACAGATATTTAAAATTAAATTAGCTCTTTTCTTTTTTATTGAGAGATACAAAAAATGCTCTTTGGTCATGATGCATAGTACATTAACTACAATTATACCATATACCTTTCTCTGCCTCTTTATACAGTTTTTGATTTTTTTTTTCTTTCCAACCTCCTTTGGGGAGCTCTTTGGGAACAACTTTAGCTGATAATTAATAATGGGATGATTCTCCTGAGGGAATCATTGGGAATCATTATGCTCTTCTAATAAATCGTCATTTCAGAATTCTAATCAGCAAAATTTGGATTCCAAATGTTAGGTAATTACAGTGGCCCCTTTGCATCTGGATTGATTAATATGTAAATGTAATTAATTCTAGCTTCAAAAGTCAATATGAAGCAATGTGTATACATGCATGTAGAACAGGATTCATAGGATTGGAAACTTTGAGGGAGAGCCTGATATTAAGATAATAGAATCATATCTTTCAATCTCTGCCTAAATTGGTACTCACCTGCCTTCGTTTCTTAAATTTAATTACAATTTATTCTTTCATTGGTCTCTGCCATTGCTGCTTCAAACACCTAGGCTCTTTCAGTAATGTCACACAACAGCCATTCAAATTGTGTCAATGTGTATCTGCCTGAAATATGACAGAGCACAATGCCACAGTCATCCACTCTACACATACACCGCTCTAATTGGGGCACCAATGCTCAGTAAAGGAAACCTTAGCAATCCACAGAGAAGCCAGAAGCAGAGCAAACAGTACATAGATGACAGGGCAGTGACCAGACCAGCAGCAAAAGACCCCAAGGTTGAATGAATGGTGTCACCAAATCAAGGACAGGATATCCGAAGTGAACAATTCCATTCAAACCAGGTTGGATTTCAGATTTTTCTCTCTCGTTTTAGTTAAAACCCATATCTGGTTATTCTTTGGGGGTTCCTATGGAACACAAATTGCAAACATTAAAACTTTTTATTGCCTAAAATTATTTTATGGAATTTTACCAGCAGATTACTTTGCACTTCTTTCAGAGATGAGTAAGCTAAGCCAGTACAGTACTTGTCAAATCTAATTAATATATGTCAGAAACATTGAGTTTATTGCATTTGTTCATTTTATTTATTTTAATCAATATTCAGGCCCCACAAAGATTCTGGTTCAAATCACCTCAAATATAGCAGTGGATAAATTAGACAATTCCTCTGTCTTCAGAGAGATGGCTATTTGGTAGGATATACTGGCACTCTAGAATATTCCATGTTTAACCATTTAAGAATCAAGGGAACTGTGATAGCTAGTATTTGTTCAGTCCACAATATCTACACTTATCTTTCTCAGAGCCATGCCTTCCTCATGCTATTATCCTCACCTGGAATGTCTTCCTCCCTTCATTTTGAGAGAGGATTGCCAAACATGCCTCTTGCCCAGCTCTCTGTCATTATTTGATGTCCCATTTTGCATGGTCTTGGACAAAGAAAATTAGTAATTGTTGTAACTTGTTTTGATAAGTGAATGAATGAAACATGGTTACTCATTCATTTATCCAACTTTCTGTTCAGGCCCTTTTGTATGTCAAGAACAGGGTTATAAATTTAGGATCCTGATAGTGTAATCCCTGCCCTCCAGAAGCTAAAATCCAATGGAAAGATTACTAGATTAGCAGACAATTACAAAAAATATAATAAATTCTCTGGAAACCTCTGAGGACATGTTCATAGTTATTCGAAGCCTACACGTAATTAAATCTATATATCATTTCAGAGGCAATTTATATTGAATTTCTTTTCTGGGTTCAGATGATATCCTGCAGTGTGACACTATTGTATATATCACTTAATTTTCAATATATCAAATAAAAAATTGATATCTTTGTTTTACTTAAGTATTATTAATATTTAACATGACATATATTCATGCCCTGTGTCTTGAATTACATGCTTGAAGATTTGTGTATATCCTTCAAGAGTAACTTCCAGAGCAAATATTATTTTAAGTGTTCAATTTTTTTATGTTTTTATCTGAAAGTATACCACATAGTTTATCAGACTGCACATAAAATTGCATCTTTAACAAACTTTTAAAAATCTTTCAATTATGATCTGAAACACTGATAGCTCATGAATTTGATTTCCATCCTGGAGTAATCTGACTGGTATTAATAGCTACGGATTTTGTTTTCTATCTTTAAAAGGCATACTTACAGTACATGATAAGTCCATTAGTTAAACTGCATTATCCTAGGATACTGTCTCCATTATATCTCATCACTAGTAGAGCTTAAAATGTAATCTCCAACCCTGTGCCAAAACTGTCAATCACCATTTGCCAACCAAACTATAATACGAATATAGGATGCACAATAACTTTGTTGGAAAAGTGTCGCATTAAAATCAACATAAGAGAGAACAAGTACAGTATCTTATTTTTGCTTATTCTAAAAATATTAAAAACACTTGACCTTTCACCATTTTATTTGTCATGCCAACCTTCCCCAATTTTTGTTTTATTTGCCATACTTGTTTGCCATGAGTGTTTGAAGTAATTGCTCTTATAGGTCTGCAAAGATAGACTTCCATAATTGCTTTGGTAACAACCTATGCTCAAGGCCCATTAGTTCAGAATATACTTTCCCTCTTTTGTCTCATGATTCATGAAATTTATCCCTTCCCTCTGAATGGATGAGGCCCTTTGGGGAAATATCAAGGAGTAGGGAGATACATTGAGAATTTAAACTTCCATAGTTAATAGTAACTCTAACCCTATATTAATCCATCAAGAGGGTAACCTGTGGTGAGCTCATTCAGTGATGCTAATATGGAAGAAATGAAAAATAAGAATATTCATAAACTTTATTGCAAAGAAAGGTTATTCCAAAAGAAAAATAATAGCCAAGTACTTGATGCCTAAGAAGTTCTCAAGCTCATGGACTAAATACATCCCTTTTTATCCAAAACCTTGATAGATTATGTCTCTTTCTAGATTAATGTAGTATTTTTGAGCCTTCTTTGCACCACTCACCATATTGCTGATCCATTGACAACTCATGGACTATATTTTCACTTCCCCCACCACACACAGATATCCCCTTCAGCCTTGTCTGTGTTCTCAGTTGTCATTATATGAATGACAGATCACCATGAGCTCACTCAACAATGCAGGCTGACATGTGGGCAGAACTCTTCACTTATATGAAGGTGATTTACCTGTCAGATTATCCTCAGGATAATCTGGCACTCAAGAAACAATGCTATGTTAAAGACTTACAGGAACATCGTGTTCTGATCTACAGCATCCAAATTTAAGTGACCAAGAATGAAAAATTTTCATGCCTTCCTCAGACCCTCGCTGATGCCCAGATATCTGCAGCCACTCCTTCCTTCAGGGTGATTGCCTTCTGAAAATGAAAGGACAGTGCAAAACACAGTAGTGGTTGAGGGATGTGCCATATTCCCATTTTTCATCATAAAGTAAGGAAGTGAGCCTAGGTCACCCTACAAAGGGGATACGAAGAGCCATGTTCCAGGAGTATGAGTCATACCATTTAGAAAAAGAATCTATTTAGCCACATTTGTACAGCAGGTCTCTGTTCTAAATCACAGCCATGAATTAAAGGGAAATCACTCTCTTAAGAGAAATGTCCTAAAGGTTAGTTGCAATGTTCGATGTAATGTAATGTAGAGCTTCAAGTACACTTTTCATTAAAACGTCACGAAAGGGTTAAGGAAGAAAAGGTATAAAACAATATTTCCAACCATTTCAACTTCATTTTTGGCATTCCCTTCTGAACCTGGTGCATTTTATTTCTTTCCTATATTGAGTGACTTTTCAAGTGGTCCTGCCGTGAGCCAGTAGAATTACTAAGAGGTTTCTGATTTCATAGCTATTTTTTATTATATTTGGAAGCTGATCTTAAGTAGAGCTAAAACTCCAGGGCCACTATTTTAGAGCAGTAAAGATTGACATCTAAATTATGATCTAAGGAAAGTACCAGGCCATAACTTTCATTAAATGTAGAAAAGGGTAAAAAATGGATTTATCTCTGAAAATGGCATTTGACGTCTTTGGGAAATTTTCAAGCACATTAAATTTCAAATCTCAGCAATGAAATTATAATAGACATTTGGTTTACATCCATTACTTTTAGTTAATTCCAGGTAAAGTTGTGTGTGTGTGTGTGTGTGTGTGTGTGTTTTAAATCTATCATTAAATGGCTCTCTCTTGTTCCGGGGGAAAAAATGCTTGTATATGAATAAGTGTCAGAAGTAGGGATTAACAACGGTCAGTGGTAAGACATTATGCACAAAGAGTTTGTTGCAAAAGGAAAAAAGAGCAGGCATCTGACATTTTTTATTCATTCTTAAATTTCAGCCCCAGAGCCAGGAACTGTATATTTCATTCAAATCTTAGTAAAATTGTATGAGTTAAATATTCTATTTCCTATTTTCCGAGTGAATGAAGCCCACAAAAGTTACTAAACGTGCCTAACGTTATTTGGGTAGGAAGAACCAATCTCTGTTCCCACATTCTCTTCTTACAGTTTTTTTTTCTTAATTTGTCTTTCAAAATGGAATTTAAATAGTATCTAAAGATATTCATCCCTACCATCGCCATTCATTATGGCATAGATGTCCAACCTCTGTGTTTCCATAACACCATGCCTGCTCATCTTAGCATTTATAAAATAAAATAAGAAGTCTGGTCATTTCTCCACTTAACCCAGTAGACACTAAACGTACTGATGGCAAAAATCATACCTTATATAGGATCTGATAAACCAAGCGCCTATCTTAATAAATGGCATATATTAAGCGATTAAGAAATGATTGTTGCATAAATCGGCATAACTAGAAATCAGACCTAGGTTTGTGTAACTCCTAGGGCGAAGTGTTTCAGGAGGACAAGGCCAAAATTATACTACATAGCAGTTCAAAACTGAAATAATAAATGGATGATGAGTTGGGCAGCAGCACATAGAGGGTTTCTTTGTCTAGGATTAGAAGAAGTTCTTTGTGTCTAACTATGTACCCAAACAGCTATTTATTCTGAGGCAATACCCACATTTAATCTAAAAGACAAAGATGGCAATGAGTTCTTCCTAAATCCTAAGGTATGACACGCACCAGTTTCATTGGTCATTGCAGGAAGGGGAAGAAAAACAGGGAGAAAAAATGACTCTCAACTGACTGAAACTGGGCTGAGAATGTGAAAAAGCAAACACACACCTTCCCACCATCATAACTCAGATCTGATCTTTCAATTTGCACCTCCAACTTGACTCTTATTTTTTGAAGATATATAGAGTGTGGGAATGTTGCCTTGAAATCTGCATACATCAAAACTGATTCAAAACCCATGATATACATATTGTGGAACCATTATTCTATTCTGGTTATTTCCATGTAGACTATCAGCTCCTAATGCGCTGATGTCATTACTGATACCTTTTATGCAGTGGAAATGGAGTCATAGCATTCCAAAGACAGATGCTGAATGGCAAAGTATAAACACAAATGCATTTAGGAGGAGTCCTGAGTGTTTATGAATTAGGGGAAAAATAAGGCTGTAGGAACTGCCCAGAGCTTAGGTACTGACTCTGGGTGCCTGGAAAGGCTGGGATGAGAGTTGACCAATACACACATGTCATAGGGGCACCTACCAAAGATTCAAATTCATGGCTGCTGATTCCAAGGCAGATATTACTCCACATTGCCATACTAACTGGTTTCTTGAAGTGCTGATATTACATTGTATTTCTTCCCTGCATGCTTGCTTGTGTATGTGTGCGTGTATATGTGTGTGTATAAAATTGGAGAATTAGAGTAGGGAAGCCAAGAATAGATATTGACCACCTAGGCCATACATTCCACTAATAAAATAGCATTCCCCTATCTAACTTGTATGGAAACTCACCAAGCCAAAAAAACTATATGCCACATATTTCATCACATTGTTCTTCAGTTTTGTGAGGTTGATCATTATCATTATCTTCATTTTACAAGGATTATTATATCTCAGGTAGGTTTAAGTAGATTTCCCAAGTTGACACAAGTAACAGGACAAAGTCAGGACTGAAAACCTACGCTCTACCTTCAAAGCCAAAGTTTAAGATCCACCCCTGTAGTTGTACCCCAGGGCATCCTTTTGCTTGTCACCTTCAACATGACTATCTTATAAAATAAAGAATTCTGTGAGGCACGGAGTTGTCTCGATTAATGTGTCTTATCAGCGAAGTATAAAAATACAGAATTGTGGCATCAATAGATATTATATTATTGGAGATGGTGGTAGTGGTGGCTGTGCTATTGCCAGGTTTCAATTAGTCTATTTAGAAAGTCTAATGTCTTTAAGTCTGGTTCTATTTTAGTGATAATAGAAAACATGTCTATTTGTTTCTGTATTTATTGATTTACTATTCAAAGACGGTTGAAGAAATAATGTCCCATTCTTTCTCAACTCAGCTGTCATAGGTCACACACACACACACACACACACATACACAACTCACCCTTTATATTCAGAGTCACTTTTGTTGTATGTTTTGCAAGTCCTAATGTTAGCCAATGATAATATCATCCAGGCATTTTTGTATAATGTTCCATGTTGGGACAAATAACTGAAATTGTACCCATTAAAGAGGCATCACTTACATAAATCTAGATTTCTGATAATACTAATTTTCACTCATTTTGGAGATATCTTTTATTTCTTCAACCTATCATGGTAGCTTGGTGTGTCCATTCACCTTTGCCTGGAATACTCTGGGTTTTTGTCTTTGTCCCTGCATAGTAATTGATACTTATCAATACTGAAACTTTTCACTATCAAAGGAGTTCTGGTTTGGTCATCCTAAATCCTAAGTCCACAGTACTGATTATTGTTAAAATTAACCACACATTATTGTCCTTGATTAGACTTGAGAAATAATGCAGAGGCGAGAATGATTTCAGAGACAAGTTAAGATGTATTTTTCTAAATATTTCTCTGGACAAAATAATATCCTTCAAGTTATCCATGCGTTTCTTTCTTTGTAATCATCTCTGTTAGTCGTATCTCCCTATGCTTCTATTATCTCAATTGTAAAATATATTCCTAGACATCATCATTCTAATGTATAATAGAGATTAGAGCTCCATCCTCTAAGCCTGTCATTTGACAATGTGTCTTGTTATGCATTCAGAAATATTTAGAATATGAAATTAAACAAAAGAAGCATGTGGATATCAAATGACTACATGTAAAAATGTCTTTGGCACTTTTTTGCAATTAAAACACTTCTAAATATATTTAGCACACTTCTGCATCCAATTAAAAGAAGAAATGTAATTGGTAGAATTTTATTTTTCTATAAATAGGTATTCATTTAGTTTTTCACCCCTGGAGAGTCTACAATTACAATTAGTTCCTATATATTGTCACAGTTCATAAAATATGCCCTTTAATTAAACGTATTAGAGCTTTGACAAAACAGAGTTCAAAAATAAAACTGATCCACTTTTATAATCTGCTCCTTTTTATTTATTCTTTTTAGCTTCTTTCTCTTAAAATATAAAAATCCAACTATACACAGACTTTTTGGGTCAGTATGAAACGTGCATTTTAACCAAGAGTTAATCTCTTTTTGTTGATTAAAATGTCCTTTTATTCTTGAAAACACAGCAAAATGAACTGAGAGTATAGATGTGGAAAATAGGTTTATAAATCCTAAAATCTCTGCCACAATCTATTTGTTAAAGAGCTTATTATTTTATAATGAAGAGACACTATTACTAATAGGTCAAACATTCTGTCATTTTCATGTTATTTTTTCATTTTTATAATGGTAAATACAATGTTGTTATCTTTGGACAGGATGATAGCTTCAGGCAAGAGACACAACCCCAGAGACAAGCACTTTAATTTAAAAAACCAAGAAGAAAACAAACAGGAGGAAATCAGACAAGGTAAGTCTGGAGACAAGCTGCATTTCACAATAGAAAGTTGGACAAGGAAATGCTGCTAAATTTCAAGCAGACTCCATAGATTGTTCTTTTAATAGCAAAAACAGGAAATAGAAACAAATGGCTGAAGCCTCTTTAGTGAGGTTTTGAGGACAAACATTCAGCCTAGGAGGACGGTATCCAGGATATTACCTCCCAGAACAGATATATAAGGTAGAGGCATAGAGTGATCTGACACTTTTGGTGTAAGAAACTGCATTCTCCTTCTTTAAGGGAAGGTGTAGTCACAAAGGAAAGACAGTAGCATGTCTTCCATTCCTCTGTCAATAAATGAGTATTTCTGAGCATCTACTGAATGGTACATGCAAGAGGAAGAGAGACAAATACAGAGACAAAATATAATGTTCTAATGCAAAGCTGAATGCTATTCCAATAGTGAGAACAGATTATTTGGGAACCAACAAAGTACTCAAGTGCAAGTGATATTAATATTGGATCGTGAACACTTGAAAGCATGTATATCATCATAATGGTATCCCTGCTGTCTCAGTGCCAAGCAAAAGCTTGACAGTCCTCACACACGTATTGTGAACTAAATATTGAAATGCATGAGAATGAAAAACTTGGAATGCTCAAGGACTGCAGTCCCCAACCCCTGGGCTCTGCCTCCTGTCAGCTCGGCAGTGGCATTAGCTTCTCATAGGAGCATGAACCCTACTATAAACTACATATGCGAGGGATCTAGGTTGCCGCGCCTTATGAGAGTCTAATGCCTGATGATCTCAGTGGAGCTGAGATGGTGACACTAGCGCTGGGGAGAGGCTGCAGATACAGGTAGATTATCATTAGGAGAGAGGTTTGACTGCACAATAAATGTAATGTGCATCGATCATCCCCGAAACCATCTTCCCCCTCCCCAAGCTCCACACTAAGTCCTTGGAAAAATTGTCTTTGCGGAAACTGGTCCCTGGTGCCCAAAACGTTGGGGGCTGCTGCTCTAGGATGACTTTGGAGGATCAAGGTAACTTGATTCAAGCTGGTGACCCTTTTAGCTTACTTTTTAAAAAGTACACATAAACTAAGTGTAAAAGGAAATATTATCTGGATTCAGTAGAGACAAAGCAGCATGTGTAGTTATGTGAAACTTGTTCTCTGTCTAAGTGTGCATGGCACAGAACTTTAGTGTGGAAAATGACAAATGAGGATGAGGAAGAGGAGGAAAATGGTGGTCGTAGTGGTGATGATGATGATGTTAACAAAATTCTTCATATTTAAAATTCCTGTTGCTTTTGGTGACTGTGTTAAACTGTTTATAAAGTTTGCTACTATTCATTAATCTTCATAGAAATCCAATAAAGTAAATACAATTCCCTGGACAAATTGTCAGTATGTTTAAAACCCTGGAGGAGAATCTCAATAAAGTTACATGGATTAAATAAAATTGCATCTTGCATATTTTGGAGAAGAAATGATATCAATTCAGTATGGAAACCCTGGTTATTTATCTCACCATAATTAAATGTTCTGAATGATATATGTACATGGTTTTGAAAAATAAGAATGGCAAAAAATGGACATTGATTTAAAATGCAGTTCATTTGCTAGACAAAGATAAAACATAGTTTAATAACAAAAAAAAAATACTTTAGTATTTTGAATCTTCCCAACAAAAAGAAATGATAAATATTTGAAGTGCCAGATAGGTTCATTATCCTGATTTGGTCATTACATATAGTATACATGGACCAAAATATCACACTGTACTCTGTAAATATGTACAATTATTATATGTCAAATAAAAATAATTTAAAAAGGAAAAATATCTTTAGTGTTGAAACACTTGCAAAAATGTACATAAATTCTATTGATAACCTTATAGTTTACTCATAAGCTCAAAACTTTAAGCAACTTATTTAAAATTCCTTGTAGATGAACATGATGCTAGGCAATAAGTTTACTAACTAGCATCTAAGTGTTCTACCCTATAAATTGCATCACCATTATATATGGTCGTTTTTTCCTCCAAGTTCTTAAATCAATTACTTATGTGTGGGTCATTGTTTATGAGCCAGTCGGAGAAGTTAATTAATTTTTAGTGAATATCTGAAATAAGGAGGCCTTCTCCATTTGTGTTATATTTTGTTACAAATCAGCAATGTAACAGAGAGCCCCTGACAAGTATTCAATACCTTTACTTTGAAATTCAGTTTCCTCTCTTGCATAATATTGATTCTTTCTTATGGCAGCCTGGCTCTGACCACGTGGAAGATTTACCCTGCCTGCCTTTGACTCCTTGCTTCTCAGGAACGCAATGCTAACTGATGTGACTTTAATTTAATTGTAATTAATATTCAATTTTGAGAGTGGTTTAGAGAAAAGTTGCACAGTTATTATAGAGTTCTCATATACTCTCTCTCACAGTACATTTTTCCCTAACACTAACACTTTTCATTAGTGTGGCACATTTGTTAAAATTGAGGAGCAATATTGATACATTAGTATTAAATGAAGTCCATAGTTTACATAGTTTACTTTTAGTGTTGTGCATTCTGTGAGTTTTGTCAAAGGAGTAATGACAAGTATCCACTGTTACAGCATCATACAAAACAGTTTCATCATCTCCCTAAAAATCCCCTTGCTTCACCTATTCTCTCCTTCCGTTCCATCAAACCCCTGGAAACCACTGATCTTTTTACTGTCTATATAGTTTTGCCTTCTCCACTATGTCAGATAGTAGGAATCATACACTGTATAGCATTTTTAAGATTGGGTTTCTTTTATTTAACAATATACATTTAAGGATCTTTCATGTTTTTCGTGGCTTGATACTTAATTCATTTTTATTGCTGACCACTATCTCATTGTATAGATGCACCATAGTTTGTTTATCCATTCACTTATGAATTATATCTTGGCTGTTTCCAGTTTCTAGCAATTATGAATAGAACAACTATAAACACTTGTGTGCAGATTTTTGTGTGGACATCGATTTTCTACTCATTTGGGTAAATAATCACTGTAATGATCATTTGCGTAAATGATCATAGTAAATGATCATCATATCTTGTGGTAATGTTATGTTTAGCTTTGTAAGAGACTTTTGAACCATCTTCCAAAGTGGCTGCAATATTTTGCATTCCCATCAGTGATGAATAAGCATTCCAGATGCTCTGTACATTTGCTAGTGTAGGGACCAAGAGATATCTCCTTTGTCCTCTGAAGGTTCACTGAAAACCAACTGACAAAAGGCAGATTAACAGAAGAAAAGGCATATGAATTTATTAATGCATATGGGAGAAAAAAATCACAAAATGACTACCCCACCACACAATAGGGCACAGGTGGTTATATACTCTTCTTCTTAGGGAAAAGAGAGGTGGGGAAGTGTGCATGACTTTAGAGGAGTAGTAAATGACGCTTGGAAAAATTCAACAGGCTTGAATAATATACAGTGGCCTTGGACAAAGTCTGTTGACTGTGTCCAACAGAGCAGACAATGACTTTTGAAAAGCCTGTCCAGGTGTGTTGACAGACTTCAGTCTTTCTTCCTGCAATATGAGCTCAGTTAATAAAAACTCAGGAAAGGGACCAGAGGTAGTTGTTTTCTTCCTTGGCAGGTTCGCACTTTAGGCAGATGGCTTAGTTCATTTGTGTTGCTATAAAGGAATATCCGAGGCTGGGTAATTTATAAAGCAAAGTTTATTTGGTTCATGGTTCTGCAGGCTGTACAAGAAGCATGGTGCCAGCATCTGCTTCCGATGAGGAACTCAGGCTGCTTCCACTCATGGTGGAAGGTGAAGGGGAGCTGGTGTGTGAAGATCACATGGTGAGAAAGGAAGTGAGAGAAAGGGGAGGGAGGTATTAGGCTCTTTTTAACAAACAGCTCTTGTGGAAACAGTAACAGAAGGAGAACTCACTCATTACTGGGAGAACTGCACCAAGCTATTCATGATGGGTCTGCCCCCATGACTCAAACCCTCCCATTAGTCCCCAACTCTAACATTGGAGATCAAATTTCAACATGATATTTGGAGAGGTCAAATATACAAATCATAGCGGCAGATAAAGGAACTTCACAGAACAACTTCATCCTGTGCTTTGGGAGAGACACAGGATGAGAGACAGGACTGGGATAGGAGGTCAGAGAAACCTTGAGGTTTCTTCAGTTCGGAATGTCAAAGCATCATATTTTGGGGTATCAGCTTCTGAGCCCCAACACTAGCATTTAGTTTTGTCAGTTTCTTGAACAACAGCCATGCTAGTTGATATGCTGTGGTGTTTCATTATTGTTTTAATTTGCAATTCCCTAATGACACATAATGTTGAGCATCTTTCCATATGCTTATCTGCAATCTCTATATATCCTTTGATGTAATGTCTAGTCATATCGTTCACTCATTTTTAATTGCGTTGTTTACTTTCCTACTTCTGATTATTAAGAGTTCTTTTTCTATTTTGGATACAAGTCCTTTAGGATACACACTGAAATCTTTGCTTAGTCCTCAACAATGAAGAATTTCTTTTATTTTTGAAAATGAAGTTTATATTTTTGTATACAGGTTATATTATTTTGAGTTAATTTTTGTATACCATTTGAGATTTAGATCAAGATTCACTATTTTCCCTGTGATGGTCAATTGCTCCAGTACCACTTGGTGACAAGGCTATCTTTCTTCCACTGAATTGTTCTTGCAGTTTTGTCAAAAATCAGCAGGATATCCAGTTTTCCCAGCACCATTTATTGAAGAAACTGTCCTTTCCCCCACAGTATGTACTTGGCACCTTTGTTAAAAATCAGTTGGCTGTAAATATCTGGATTTGTTTCTGAGCTGTTTGTTCTGTTTCTTTGGTCTATGTGTCTGTATTTATATCAGTACCAGACTGATTTGGTTACCATAGCTTTGTAGTATATTTTAAGTCAGGTAGTATGATGCCTCCTGGTTTGTTCTTTTGGCTCAAGACTACTTTGGCTATTCAGGGTCTTTTGTGATTCTATATGAATTTTAGAATTTTTTTTTCCTATTTCTGGGAAGAATGTCATCAGTATTTTGATAGAAATTGCATTTATTCTGCCAATCACTTGGATACTATGGACATTTTAATAGTATTAATTCTTCCAGTACACACACATGAGGTATCTTTTTCATTGATCTATGTCTTCAACTTCCTTCATCAATGTTTTATAGTTTTCATTGTAGATCTCTTTCACCTCCTTGGTTATATTTATTCCTAGGCATTTTTTCTTTTTTATAGCTATTATAGGTAGAATTGCTTTCTCAATTTCTTTTTCAGGTAGTTCATTATTGGAATATAGAAACTCTACAGATTTTTTTAGGTTGATTTTTTTTTTATGCTGCAACTTTAATAAATTCATGTATTAGTTCTAACAATTTTTTGTCCGGAGCCAAGAGGCCCGGCCATAGCCTTAATTTCCTATGCCTGAGCCTTACCCTCCCCCTCATAGCTGTAGTTAAGTTTCGTTTTACAGTTAAGTTTCTGTTTCCCAGAAATGATAAGTTTCGCTTTAGAGCTGGTGGCGTGACATTTGCTATCCCTCTGATTGGATGCTTTTGGATGCCTCATTTACATGTCTTGCTACGGACCTAGTTGAAGACTGCTAAGGTTTTTCCTCCGATTGCTCCCTGATTGGCCAGTCCCTTTTTCACCTAATTTGCATTGTGACTGGGTGTTCCCCTCTCACTTGTCTATAAAAGCTGTAACCTCATGCTCAATAAACGAGACTTGATCAGAACGCTGTCTTGTCTCCATCTCTCGTGTCTCTTGTTCCTACCCAACTCCCACTCCCTCCTCCAGGTCCTATGAATAATGTTCCCACGGGTCAGGCAGTTTTTTGTAGTTTTTAGGGTTTTCTCCATATATGATCATGTCATCTGCACACAGGGACAACTTGACTTTATCTTTTCCAGTTTAGATTTTTTTTTGTTGGTTTATTTTTCTTGCCTAATTGCTCTAACTAGGACTTCTGTTACTATGTTAAATAAAAGTGCTGTAAGTAAGCATTCTTATCTTATTCCAGATCTTGGAAGAAAATCTTTCAATTTTTTCTCATGCAATATGAAGTTAATTTTGGGTTTGTCATATATGGACTTTTTTGTATTGAGATATGTTTCTACTATATGCTAGTGTTTGTTGGCCATTTGTTTCTCTTCCTTTGAAAAACATCTGTTCATGTCTCTTGCCCACATTTTAAAGATGTTATGTGTTTTTTTTCTTGCTGATTTGTTTGAGTCCCTTATAGATTCTGGGGATTCGGCCCTATTTAATATTATACAATGTTACTTTCTGTCTCTGGCAATTTTCTTTGCATTGAAGTCTAACTTATATCAACACAGCCATTTTTGTTTTCCTTTGATTCATGTTTCATGATGTATCATTTTCACTTCTTTTACTTTCAAACTGCCTATATTGTTATATAGGAACTGCATTTCTTGTACACAGCAGATCTTTGAGTCTTGTATTTTAATCCACTCTGCTGATCTTTGTCTTTTAATTGATGTATTTAGAATATTTTAATTTAATCTAATTATTGATATATAAGAGCTTAAAGTTGCCATCTTATTTGTGGATTCTAATTATTTTCTCTGCTTTTTATTTTTCTGTTTTCTTTTTCCTGCTTCATTGTGGGTTACCTGGACAATTTTTAGAAATACATTTTGATATTCCTAAAGTGTTTGTGTTTTTTCTTCGAATAGCTTTTTTAGTGGTTCTTGAAGGTATTGCATTACACACACACACACACACACACACACACATCTTATCACAGTTTACTAGCATTATTTTGTCAGTTCAAATGAAGTACACAAACCTTACCTCCCATTAGGTTTCCCTATCCTCCAAATTTATAATATAATTTTCTTAAATATTTTTTCTATAAACATTTAGAGTCATATCAGAGAGTGTTATAATTTTTGCTTTAACTGACACATATAATTTAAGAAAACCAAGAGAAGAATAAACATATTTTATATTTATAGTTTTTTTTTTTTTTTTTTTACTTATCAAGTTCTTTCTTCCTTTCTGATGTTCCAAGTTTTCTTCTTTGTTTATTTCCCTCCTGTGTGGAGTACTTCCTTTAGCCATTCTTTCAGCTTCCATCTGGTAGGCCAAATGCTCTTAGTTTCCTCCATCTGCTAATGTGTTGATTTTCCCTTTATTGCTGAAGAATAATTTTGCTGGATATAGGCTTTTGGGTAGACATTTATTTTTCTTTCAGTATTTGAAAAATACTGTGCCTCTTCTTTCTAGCCTCTATTTTTTTTCCTCATAAAAAATCATCTATCATTTAAATCAATAAGGTACTATGTGTCTCTTTTTGTTTTCATAATTTTCTTTCTATTATTCAGAAATTTGACTGTGGTGTTTCTTGTATGGATTTCTTTGTATTTATGCTATTTAATGCTTGATTCCTTAGGTTTATGGCTTTTTGCCAAATTTTGAAAGCTTCAAACACTATTTCTTTGAACACTTTTTCAGCCTCACCCTCTTTAGTTTCTCTTTCTGGGACTCCAATGGCAGGAATTTTAGATCTTATGCTACAGTACTACAGGTCACTGATGATCCTCTTTATTTTTAGCCTATAGCTTCCTGTTTTTAGTAGTGGGTAATTTCTGCTATTTTGTAATTAATTTCAATGGTTCTTTTCTCTGTTCCCTTCATTCTGGTTTTAGCCCATCTATTGGGGCTTTAAAATTTTCATAATTGTTCTTTATAGTTTTAAAATTTCCTTTTGATTTTTCTTTATATATTCTGTTTCTTTGGTCTTCAGAAACTTTCTATTATTTTCTCCACTAGTTCAACTTTTATCATTTCCTTCATTTGAATTTTTAATTACTGTCCAGTGGTGATACAAGTCCTGACTCCCTACATAGTCATTTGTGACCCTACCCTGGTGGGGGGAAGAGAACACTTCATTATAGCCTTAAGAGGATGAAAATCTTGGCTCTCTGTGGGCTTTTTTTTAGTGGGTGGAAATGGGGGCTGCAGGCTTTCTGTGCTCTTTGGCTAGAGTAGAGTAGGTAAAATATTTCTTTCTTTTCAGCACTCTTCCCCTATCCTGTTTTTGAAGATAGAGGAAAAACTTTTGTGGAGGCTCTTTTGTTTCATATCTCCTGCAATCCTTTGGATGTTTTGGATTACTGGCTTCTTCAGGGCCAAATCTTGAATACACAGAGCAAATTAAAATACAAAAATTCACCATCACATCTTCACTCGGGTCCTGAAGTTGCTAGCTGGTCTGGCCTTTTTCTCTCCACTTTTCAGACTGTTATTATCATATTTGCTTCATATATAATGTCTAGAGCTGTTAGCTTTACTTAGTGGGAAAAATAAGGAAAAGTATGTCAACCCCATCTTCTAGGAAGTATAACTTCTCCATTCATCCCATTTCTTCTTTATAAGAATTCTGACTTCAATGGCCATAAGTTTTGATTTATTAATGTTAGTAACATTTCTTCAGATATACCTAATATCTTCAGCATCAGTAATGTGCCTGATTAGATTATTTGATTGAATCTAATAGCATCATCTGAATAATAGTAAACCACCATCTCCACTGGGATAATCGTTAACTGTTTTTTCCTATAATTCTTTGCTGTTGGAAGGGACAGGCTTTTGAGAAACCATATCAAAAATTTGTTCCTCAGTCTGAACTGTGGAAACAGCAGACTCTGAATTTAGGAAGACACTTTTCATTCCAGGGCCAGCATAACCAATGTCATGATAAAGATATGCTTCATTGGCCAATCTCACAAGGAATTTAATATATAGGGCTCTTGTCTGATAACCCATTAAATCTGCTCAACTAATCATAACTCCTCCCCTCTTCTTCAAGCACACACATATACACACAGAGAGAAAACTAGAATAATGAGATTTCTGGATTCAAGTAGAATAAAATTAATTATAATAATTGTAGTTGAGGAAATAAAGTTCAATATAGTGGTGGCCTGTTCAAAGCTCCATGTCTATTTTGTTTGATTTGTAGGATTTATTGAGCAACAGGAAATGCATATGTTGGTAAGCATGAGAAGCTCAAAGTTTTGTGATACCATTTTTAAACTATCATTTTCTCCACACACATAAAGAAAGATTGGTTGACAATGAACATCTAATTTTGATCAGGATCTTCACCCCGAGTACCAAACCTTTAATTCAGAGTGTTTTTACAAGGTGAAATAGGCTATACATATTTAATCAACTTGTTAAAATGCATGATTAGTAACTTATTTTTCTATAAAATCACTACTTCTGGTACAGTTTCTAATATAGACTTTGATAGCATCACTGCATATCATTTTGGTCATTTTTCCGTAAGCTAAAATTAACATGATGAATATAGGCCCTTTATACCAAGAGGCACACTTAAAAAGTTGTCACTGGATGATCTACTCCTTTATTTTTAGTTGCATCCAGAGACCACTTCATATGTTTTAAACTTTCTTCCATTCTCCACTTTACCCTCCATATTACCAGAAATAAATTAATAGCAGATCTCATGTACTTAATCCCACCATTGAGCACTAATAGCTTGTGAATGATGGATGTGTAAAACATAATCCAGGTTCCTGTGAGGGACAGTTTAAAATCCATCATTTTCTAATGTCTCCAGGTTGACAGGCATTCTGTAGCAGAAAATGGAAAAAGAAGTGTTAGTTTTAACATTGAACTCAATGGGCATTCCTGCTGGAAATTGAGGTTAAACATCTCTGCGGTATTACTTATAAACATTCTGCTCTGTTTAAGACAAATTTGCCACACAATAGGTGAAGAAACAGTGAATCAGCAAAGATTTAAAGTTTTAAAAAATAATAGTGTGTTGTCAACAGAGGCAAAAAAGGAAACTAACGTTTGCTGAGTTCTTACTGTAAGTCTGTCTTAGTCTGTTTGAGCTGCTATAACAAAATACTTCAAATAGGTGACTTATCACATTTACTTTTCACAGTGTTGGAGCCTGGGGAGTACAGGATCAAGGTACTGGTAGATTTGGTGTTTGGTGAGGGACTGCTTTCTCATAGATGGCTCCTTCTTGCTGTGTTCTTACATGGTGAAAAGGACAAAAAAGTTCTGGGCCATTTTTATAAAGCCACAGTCCCTTTAATGAGGACTTCACTCTCATAATATAATCACCTCTCAAAGCCTCCACTTCCTAATACCATCACATTGAGGTTCAGATTTCAACATGTGCACTGTAGGGAGACACAAATATTCAGACCATAGCAGCCTAGTAGGTAAACTGTCACCTCACAATGTTTGTTCTCTTTTTCATCTTTGAGAATAGACTTAGAAGATAGCCTCTTATCCCCTTCTTACAGAAAATATACATACTTTGTTTACATATACTTCTTTAATCCCCATGTAATACCTCTATATGGCAAGTGAAGAAACACAAATCTTTATTAGAGAAAAGTTAATCTCTCCTTTAAGTACTTCTACTGCAGAAGCATATTTGAGAAACACTAGCATGAACAAATTTCTGGGGAAAAATCAAATAATGCATGTAGAGAGCTTTTGTTGAAGAACTCTACTTTGAGTAGGAAGAACCTGATCTGCATCTTAAATAGTACATAAGATTATGGCAGGAAGGAGTATGGGAGGAAGTTGAAACTGAACTAGATAAGTAGAAGCCTGGAGATAAGAATGGTTGAAAAATGACAGAAACTAACATTTGTTGGTTTGTCTCTCTTAACCTTCACAACAACAGCAAAAAAATAAAATAAAATAAAAAATAAAAAAACCAGGAATGATTTTCTGCATTTTATGAATGAAATGCAGGTTTTTGACAGGCTACACAGCAACTAAGTGGCAGGTCTAGGAATTTGACACGACACTGGACAGTCTTGTCGTAGTGTTTGACCTAAACTGAGGGTTTGCTAAGGTGATTACAAAAATCTTAGTAGCAATAAAAATCTGCATCAACTTCTATTCTTGCCCTTAAGGAGATTAGATGCCATTCTCCAGGGAGTGAGATATTTTTATGGTGTTTGAAAAAGGTGGGATATCATATGCAGCCTGGATTTTAGTAACTTTAGTAGCTAGTTCCTGAATACAAGGAATTAAATTAGGAGATTATTGAAGTAATTCAGATGACTAGAGGAATGAATCTGCCCTAAAGTGTGATTAGTAACAAAAGAAAAGAAAAAATTGGACATGTGGAATGCTTTTCAAGTAGATGGATAAAATACAGTCTTCAAAAGGACAACTAAAACTGCATTTCACCTTTCATGTTCTAAGATATCTCTCCAATGAATTAACAAATTAAATAAGAGCATTAACACGTCAAATTGGGAGAAGATGTGGCAAGGCTTTCAGCTCCACAAAGCTGATGGATTTATTCACATAAAAGTAGTTCGGAAATATTTGGTAATTATTTCAAATTATATGAAAAGGATGCAATGTTAACATGATGGAATGCTTCATAAAACCCAAGAAATCTCTGATATTTTATTAAACACAGTGCACTAAAATTCCAAATAAATATATAGCAGTTATTAGGGTTAGTAATAAAAGCTGATTATTTTTATAATATATGTTGATTTCAGCAATATCGATTTTGTCTTATTTGTGTTAGGCTATTGAAGCTATGCATTACTTATACTGGTTACTGTTTAAATTGACATATTTATACCCTTTCTTGTAGTTATGTAATTGGCTTTATTTTTATTATACTACATTCCTGTTGTAAACTTTTTTTTTACTGTTGGCTTTATTTTATAATATATTATCCACCAAGGGGCTCTAAATTAGTTCTTGCAGTCTAGAGGGAAAGGGGAACAGCCATTGGCAAAAGCTAAAAATGTATTAATACATATTTTTCTTGTCTCCCATGTAGTTTCTTATATATTTCTTTTCCAGATCTGAGTGTCTACTCTGTGTTTTTGTAACAGAGGTGCATTCAGACAGGAATAAGCCTTTCAAAATCAATATCGTGAAAAGAGCTGCTAGGATTTGCCCAGTAACAAGAACTTTGAAATCAAAAGTTTTTGAGGAGACAGAGGTGGGATCAGTAAATCCAGACCAGATGTATGAGCTAATGAAAGAAAAGTTAAAAATGGCTGCATTGCATTCACACATCAGTGTGAGAACTGTGAAGAGATCTCTCCCTCTCTTCTACATCTCAGGAACAGTATCATGCACTACAAGTTACCAAATATTACTGAGTGTGGTTCTGAAATGAACTTATGATTTCCTCCACAGAACTGAAGAATGCTGTCAGTCACATTTGGTTAAAAGAAAGAAACATCTCTGTCTTAGTATTGTATTTAGGTATCATTGATCTTTAATTTCCCTAGCCCTGCTCTTGTCTTTTGTTAAAATGTGTGCATGTGTGTGTGTATTATTGTTATTATTGGTAGAAATATCATAGTATGCTCATTTTTTATTCCTTAAATTTATTTAAAAAATACTTTACCATTAAAGTTACCAAGAATATTTTCTTTTCATGAGTCAGTACATCAAAAATTGAGGGACTTTTCTTTTTATGCTGTACCATAAATGATTCCTGTCCTTTTAAAGGTGCGTACTTTTGATTTGTGATCTAGATTACTTTCATCTTCCTCTTTGGTCTGGGCAGAAGGACCACACGTGAAGGTAGGGTCCATAAGGCTCTCATTTGGGTAAGAGTAAATTGATGAGATGGGTTGGGAAAGCACCAACTGCAAAATTAAAAGTAGAGAATAGTATCATAGTAGAACATTCTAAGAATAGATTTAGCATTAATATACTAGGAACTAGTACTTTATGAACCTTGTAACAGGTCACATTTTAGAGTTTATAACAAATTTTCCCAAATGTGTTTTTATCATTCTCTGTTCTGCTGTTGTAATAAAGAAGAGGGAAGTAGCAGTCAAATAACACACAGGTTTTCCTTTGGGACCAGCAATAAAGAGGATTCCGGTGAAACCAAGTCCAGTGCACAGTTGCTTGGGGCCCAGTTGGGGCAAAGAAAATCTAAAATGCTGACGGGTGACCTAAGTGTGCTCAGAGAACAAGTGAGAAGATTCTGGGTCGTAAGGAAAAGCAACCAATCCCATTAAAAAGTGGTCAAAAGACATAAACAGAAGTTTCTCAAAAGAATATAGACAAATGGCCAATAAACACATGAAAAATGCTCGACGTCACTAATCATCAGGGAAATGCAAATGAAAACCACAGTGATATATCACCTTACCCTTGTCAGAATGGCTATGATCAAAAAGCCAAAAAACAAGGGATGTTGGCGAGGATGCAAAGAGAAAGGAACACTTATACACTATTGGAGGGACTGAAAATTAGTACAAACTCTATGGAAAACAGTATGGAGATTTCTCAAAGAACGAAAAATAGACCTACAATTTGATCCAATAATCCCACTACTGGGTATTTACGCAAAGGAAAAGAAGTCATTTTATCAAAAAGACACCTGCACTTGAATGTTATTTTAGCACAATTCATAATCACAAAGATGTGAAATCAAACTAAGTGCCCATCAATTCATGAGTGGATTAATAAAATGTGGTGTATGTATATACCATGGAGTACTACTCAACCATAAAAATAAATGAATTAATGTCTTTTACAGCAATTTGGATAGAACTGGAGACCATTATCATAAGTGAAGTATCTCAAGAATGGAAAAACAAACACCACATGTACTCTCTAATAAGTTGGAGCTAATAATTGATGTGTGCACATGGGAACAGACAGAAGTAAATGTCATTGGAAATCAAGAAGGGGGGAGAGGGAGGAGAGGAGTAAAAACCTGCCTAACGGGTAAGATTAACAATATTCAGGTGATGGGCATTTCCAACCTACTCCAATATGACTTTATCTTAACTGACTACACTTGCAATGATCCTATTTCCAACTAGTGTCACATTCTAAGGTACTTGGGATTAGAACTTCAGTATGTCTTTTTAGGGGCATAATTCAATTCATAACATTATCCCTTCCCTTGCTCCTTCAGGCCTGGAAGTGCTAACAGCTGTCTCCTGTTGCTTGCCCACGTGTGCTTCACCATTTGGTTGGTTTCCATGAACTCTGTCTGTGCCTTTCCACTTACTCCCTTCATTTAACTCTTCTGGTTATTTCTCTTTCATGTGCCTTCTGTTTCCTGCCAGGACCCTCATCATGGTAAACTGCTGTTCCCATCTGCCCAAAACTCAGGGTGGTGTTTATGAAATTCATTCAGAGTTAGAATGTCCAAGATTTAGAGGTTTGGGAAAAAGAAAAACCTAGTAAAAAGCTAAAAAAAAAGTATGAGTGAGGAGCTTGTCAAAAGTTTTGAAACATGAGTTTCACTAACATGAAAGAACAAGGCATGGATCTCTTTGATTTGACCTTTGGAAGTAAAAAGGCATATTGTAGTTACCTGAAAAGCCGGTGACATCATCAAAGCTAGTTGTAGCAAAATATCACCTTAATGAACAAAGTTTGTTCTTTAGACATCAGCCATAATGGAAATAGACAGGAACTGGTAGAGAGGGTGAAGTCAACATTTCAAAGCCATTGTGAATTATAAATAAAGTATAACACTATATATTGAATTGTCACTCCAAATCTCTTGCTCAGTGATAAAGAGATCTGTACCTGCTTTAAAGTTTAATACTGTCTGACCATCATTCACCAAAAGTCAGGTTAAGACACTTTAGAAAGTGATTACTGGAATGGATGTGCTAACATATAGCCATACTTGCACCCTTTCCTTAGCCGTTTTCACATAATTTTCCTTCACTTATCTTCACTTTCCACAAAGACCTGTTTAAAGATCTGAGAAATGAATTGTGAAGTGTCACTTTCAAGTGATGAAAATTATCCATTTAGGTTATGACATCTCTGTTACAAACAACACAATTTAGACTTGTGATTTTAGTTACTCTGAAAGTGTGTGTGCATGTATGCATACGTGCATTCATGTGTGTGTGTGTATATGTTTGTTACAATTTTATCAGTAGTCCTTCATGTAGAAATCTTCTGGTCTAAGCAATAAAATACCAAAGTCTGTGTGGGAGTAACCTTGAGAATTTGTGTATACTTTCCTTATGCAGAGACCAAATTAGTTCATTATTCCTGCTTAAGGGTTCACAAATTTTCATTTTATTTTAATGCATTTCTTAGAATAAATAATGAAAATGTATTCTGACTGAAGTAATTTCTATCAAAAATAGAATAACAATGTTAGCAAATGAAATAGTCTGTTTATTCATAGAATTTTAAGTCACTTATTTGCCTGTGTTTTCATCATTCTCCTCCCATAAAAATGAATACTCTGAGATTTCAGTGTCCATTTTGGTCTTTTAAGTACAATAAAGTATTGTAATATGGTAAAAAGAGAGAGCCATGGGAACATAGAGAGACCTGGGTTCTAGTCTCCGTTCTACCTCAAATTAAATAATTCTACACCACAGGGGAATTTGCTTTCTCTCTGAGAGTATGTATGTGTTTTTCTCATGTATAGAATGTGAGTGTTTTTCTGTTATCTCTTGCTTTTTCTTGTCCAGTTTTGTCAATGTTATGATTCTATGAGATATAATACTGTAAAAAAATTTACCATGTCACATATCATGGATTCTTGTTAATATAACCTTACTCTCTTAAAACTTAGATCAAAATGACAAAGACGTTTTCCGTTGGCCTGTTAGGCTATACATGTGGTCAACACAGATAATATTCTGGTACATGTTGTTTAGTCTTAATGGATTCTGTAATTCCCAAGTCTCTAACTTGTTTTAAATTGTTTTAAAAGAAAGTATGATGGATATCTAATACTGGTAGTGTTTGAAAAAGTTTCTGTAGTAGACAACTTCTAAAATGACTTCTAAAGTATCCTCACCTTCTGGTAAATCATGTTCCTATAGAATCTCTCCCCTCTGCATGTGGGCAAAACCAACCCACTTGCTTCTAATGAATGGAATATGGCAAAAGTGATAAGATACCACTTCCAAGATTAGGTTCTAAAAGACTGTGACTTCCACCTTGGCTCACCCACCCTGTATTGCTGAACCCTCTCACTTGCTTGCTCTGAGAACGCATCCTGCCATGTGAGCTGCCCTTTGGAGAGATTGATGTAACAAAGAATTGTAGATAACATTCAGCCGAAAGCCAGCAAGGAGTCAAAACCTTCACTTTAACAGCCCACAAAGAAATGAACACTTTCAACAACCATGTGGATGATCACGCATGTGGGTACTTCCCCAGTTAAGCTTTGTGATGACGGTGGCCCCAGGCAACACCTTCACTGCAACCTGTGAGGATCCCCAAGCAGTGATCCTAGTCATGCCACACTAGAATTACTAAGCTACAGAAACAGAGAAAATACTGTTCTTTCAAGCCATCACATTTTAGGATAATTTATTACATGGCGACCGGGCACGGTGGCTCACGCCTGTAATCCTAGCACTCTGGGAGACCGAGGCGAGAGTATTGCTCAAGGTCAGGAATTTGAAACCAGCCTGAGCAAGAGCGAGACCCTGTCTCTACTAATAATAGAAAGAAATTAATTGGCCAACTAAATATATATAGAAAAAATTAGCTTGGCATGGTGGCGCATGCCTGTACTACCAGCTACTCAGGAGGCTGAGGCAGGAGGATCGCCTGAGCCCAGGAGTGTGAGGTTGCTGTGAGCTAGGCTGATGCCACGGCACTCTAGCCTGGGCAGCAAAGTGAGACTCTGTCTCAAAAAAAAAAAAAAAAATTGTTACATGGCAAAAGATAACCAATATGCTTTCCCCTTAGCATGAAGAATGACTGCCAATATAGAGCTGGGGTTAAGAGCCTATTTTGGTGGGGAGCAGAGAAGTAGCAAAGTAAGCGTAAGTAATGATTGCAAGGGGAAATGTGGATTCATCAACGGAAAAAATAAAGCAGAAGTCCGGGAAGAAAGAAGTAAGTTTTACGTAGGATTCTTCCTCTCTCTCAAAAGTCATCTTGTATCACATAGACACTGTGTATTCTACACATTTGCTCGTTACAATCCAGCCATGTTTGTCGTCTTCCAGTTACTCAAACAGATCATGCCCTTCCTTACATCAGGGTCAATGATCCTGATGCACCTTTCACCTGGAATATTCCTTCCACTCCACTCTATAATGCAGGCCTTTTTTCTTCTTCCATTTCTCGGATTAATTATCACCTTTGATGAGCACTCTTTCAAAGTAATTCTTTCTTTTCTTCTCCATCTCAGTTCCTTCTTTTTCCTATGTAGATTAATTATAGCTTATAACTGTGTTATTAATGTGCATTTTTTTTATTTTCCACCTACTAGAACATAAACTTTAGTTGTATTCTAGAGTACATACAGACCAACTGACCTGCAGAAACTTGAATGAGACTAGCAAAGGAGAGATGGCCTCAGAGTATTTCAACTGAACCTCAAAGTTGCATGGAAAGGAAATGCTCAGTGCTGTGTGCCAAGTCTTCAGTAGATTTGGGTAGGCTTGTTACACAGAAATACCTGACTGATCCAATAGAGAAGATGTATTTCAAGGAAGAATGATAGATTATGTTTTTATTACAATGCAAATCATCATATCAGATTGTAAGCAGTCAGGTTCCGACTCCACGAAATCATACTGTGACATCAAAATTCTGTTTTCCAGTGTATTATAACCTTGAAGTAGATTAAAGACAAACTCTCTAAGACCTGTATTTCTAAAAGCACCTACATTTGAAATCCAGTTAGGAACAAATTATCCTATTCATCTTATTTCTTAAATGATTTTATATAGCAGGGAAGTGTAAATGAAACATGGTTACCATGAAAAGGATGAAAGGAAATAAGTGAAAATGATATTTAGGGAAGGTATTGATTTTTGGACTTTAAACCTTTTTCACTTATAAGTAGTTTTGCTTTATTAATTTGTATGTTTGCTCTTACTTTTATTATGCTTTTAAATATTTGTGGTAGCTTATAAATCATGAAAAAATAAGAACGTATGTTCTAGTGTCCTCTTATTTTACATATTTGATGTATCTATCAAACAGGACAGATCAGCTCAATTTATTTACTTGTGTCTATATTTCTCTCTATCATTGGTTTGTCAATTCCTTCAGAGCAAGGGCTGTGATCCTTGCATCTTAGTATTTCCCAAAGAATGGAACTCTACTCATAAGCAGGGCACAACTATCTTAGCCTGTTTTCTGCTGCTTATAACAGCATACCTGGAACTTGGTAATTTATTTTAAAAGGAATTTATTTCTCAAATTTCTGTGTAGGGAGGCTGAGAAATCCAAGGTCAAAAGGCACATCTGGTGAGAGCCTTCTTGCTGACGGAGACTCTCCTACAGAGTTCCAGGGCAGTGCAGAATATCCCAAGCTGAGGGGCTGAGCATACTAAGTGCTCAGGTCTCTCTTCCTTTTCTTACAAAGCCACTTGTCCCACTCCCATGATAACTCATTAGTCCAGTAATCTATGAATGAACTAGTACATTCATGATGGCTCTGCCTCTTAAAGGCCCCACCTGTCAATATTGCAACATTGGGGATTAAACTCCAACGTGAGTTTTGGAGGGGATGAATATGCAAACTACAGTAGAAACTAAGCTAAATTAAATTAAAGATCAGTGGAAACAAACAGCTGTATATAGAAGTGCACAAAATCATGATTTAGGAGGATACGATTTAGGTACAAGAACTTCTTTTTTAAAAATGTGTTCATAGTCATGTTTCCTCAGAGAACATGAAAGAATTGGGTAAAATATTTCAGTACATGCAAACATCATTTTGTTGATGATAAGTTAATTAAAAACATATTTTATTCCCTCGTCCCTTAACCCACTTTACCAAAAAAAACATATTTTATACTAAAACACATATTAATATTTCATCAAAGGGAGTGGCATCAAATTATCATAATTTTCAGATAAGATTCAAGAATTTAAAAAAATTTAATAGCAGGTAAGCATGGGAGAATTCCTTCATTTACCTCTACCATAGGATTTCAGTGGAAGTGTCTGGGGTATTCTAATGTACTGTGACCATTAGGTGGGTTAGAACTTCATTTCATTTTTCATTATAGCTCTAAACCTTATCCCAGTGTCAGGCACATTTACAGGAGGTTAATAAAAATTTGGTAGATGGATAGATGTGTAGATGAATGAGTCAACTAATACCTACTTGCAAAGATAAATATGAGACTAATTTCAATTTTAATAACATATATCACACACCAAAAAATGCTCAATCATATATTAGAAACTGGTAGCATCCCTAAGACAAAGAGACACAGAATCTTTCAAAGTCTCACAACTATATTTCTCATTGCGTTAATTGTAGTCTATTTTAAAATTCCTAATTATTTATCAGTAGATACTTCTTTTTGATGACTTATTTCTTTACCTTCCTGTTTCTCAACAATAAATCCACATTGTTTCTGCAATGGTCCAGGCAGTATCCTAGGCACTGAGGATACAGGGAGATGACAATAGGCAGAACAAGTCCCCTAGTGGAAGCTGCAAACAAGTAACTAGACCTGAAATGAGGAAGTGGGCAGTGCTGCAATACTGCAAGTTTTCAGAGGACATTTCTTAGGAATCTGATTATTTTTAAGCTAAAAGTTAAAGAATGTTTATGCCTCATATGTTGAAATCCTAACCCCAATGTGATGGTATTAGGTGGGGCCTTTGGAAGGTGACTGAGTCATGAGAGCAGAGCCATATCCAATCTAATAAATCTTCAGCTCTGTGGAAAGAAATTCAGACCATGACAACCTAGCTCGAGATGTGGAACCTGTTTGCTAATAAAGCCAGGTTTCCATGTTGTTTCTCTTCTCTGCATGATGGCACTGACTCAGCCACGTACACCAAACTAGAGAGACTTTCTAAGTTTTTGGATGAGCTAAAAGACTCAAATGCTGGTATTATGCAGAGTCAACTTGGGTCTCTACACCAATTGCGATTTATAACTTCTTTAATTCAATGATTCTATACATTAAAATCTACAAGGACTTTCTGAATTGTTTCTTTCAAACTGGAAATTCCTGGGGTTCTGATTCAATATTTCCATTAGGAATGATTCTAACACAGATAATTTATGGATTTCTATTTTTTAAAAACACTGATTTTATTATCTGTAAAGTCAGATTTGAATGTGACATAACACAGCTTTTCAAAAAATACCTTGATTTATCTTTTTAGCATCATTACATGCCATAATGCTTATTGAAACCAAGACTTTAGTCACACAAAACTTCTCAAATCATACTCTTTTGCCTCTCTGAAGCCTCTATTAACTTGCTGAAATTAGCCAACTTAACCAGTATTTCAAATTAGCCTATTGTAACTTGCTACTTTGCTAGTGGATTTGATTAGCACCAAGCTCTGAAACTAAAGGGTACTCAGTATTAATAAACGCCAATTATGTGCCAATTACGTGCTAGATCCGTTTTTATGTATTCACATATATGCCTGATCATTATATTTTTATAACAATAAGAAATATATTTTCCCCATTATACAGAGGAAAAACTTGATGCTTGATAGGTAAGGGATTTTCCCATGGTTAAACAATTAGTAAGAGTAGAATCAGGAATGGAACCCAAGCCAATTGCATTTCAAAGTCCATTTTCATCCTATTAAGCCAGATTACTTTGGTTATTTTTACAGCAAAACAAATATTCAGAACTAGTTTTAAATTAGTTTGAAACTTATCTTAAAGCTTACATACACTCACTATTGCCAAAGCATTTCCATCTTTATGTAAAAAGATGTAATAATGCATATAAATTATCTTGCACTCAATAAGAGCTAGTTCCTCTTCCACTTTTCCTCTAGCATCTGTGATATAGTTGATGATGGATGTTTGGAAGGTCGGATGACAGATGGGGGCCAACATGTCTAGTTTCAGATTAAGAATTTAAAATTAGAGATTAAAGTCAAGTATCTCAAGAGGGAGGATTGGAAATCTTAGAGTCTGGGTGATGCTCTGAGTCTCATCAAGATTCAATTTTTTAAAAAAGTCTTTCCATTTTAATTAGCACCTCATTGGATAGAAATACCACTATACCATTCATCTAAACAGAGTGGAAGATGCTTTTCACGATAATAATGTGATGATTTCTTGGTCATCAATGTGGCCTCCAAGAGCCATCTGTTCCCAGAGTCAGTGTGCAGTAAGGATTTATGAACTACTCCCAGAAAACTTCGTGTGTGCGTGTGTGTGTGTGTGTGTGTGTCTGTCTGGGGGCGGGCAGGGAAGGGCAAATCCAGCTGTTGCTTATTTTCATCAAACATCTTGATCTGTTCTTCAAACATTGCAAATTTGATGAAACCCAAATACAGTTTGTCAAATGCTTTTCTTCTCTAATTGGGAAAACTATTTGAATGTTAAGAGAAATTGCAAAAGATGGTTCTGATTCATTCTCATTTTCGTAAAGTCATCAGTGTTGTAGAGCTTATCAATGCCCCGGATTCCCGAGGTCTGCCAAAACAAACAAGAACAGGGTCTGCACAAATTCTCACGTGCTAACACAGATGCACAAACATGTCTTTCCTTCTGATCTGTCCAAAATTAAACAGAGGTTTGAAGTTCGGGAAGGTATGTTTTATGGCCTTTAATAAACACATTCATTTCAAAAACTATTGAATGAATACCACCATGATTGTTAATAATTATCCTTAAAGTGAATTCAGCACTTTTTAAGCACTTTAAGCCCTTTTCCACCCAGTTTTTCTATGTATAATAGAATCAGAATGATGGCATTGAAAACTATCCAGACATCATAAAGTCTAACCCTTTTATTTTTTTTAAATAATCAACTCCATTGAAGTATAATTTGCATATAATAAAATACATGCAATTTAAATGTAGTAAGAATTCTATGAGTTTTGACAAATGCATATGCTTTATAACAAGCACAATCATGATATAGGATATTTCCATCACTATAAGTCTGCCCTATGCCCCTACTCAGACCATCCTATCCACATCTGACCCAAGCAACCATGGATCTGTTTTTTCACTTTAGATTATTTTGGTCTTTTCTGAAGTTTCATATAAATCTGCAGTCCTGATCCCTGGGCCACAGACCGGCACTCGTCCATGGTCTGTTGGGAACCAGGCCACACAGCAGGAGGTGAGCAACAGGCAAACAAGTGAAACTTCTCCCCATCGCTTGTATCACCGCTTGAGCTCCAACTCCTATCAGTTTAGGGGCGGCATTAGAGTCTGCATTATAGTGAGTTGTATAGTTGTTTCATTATACATTACAATGTAATAATAATGGAAATAAAGTGCACAATAAGTGTAATGCACTTGAATCATCCTGAAACCACCTCCCTCTCCACTTGGTCCACGGAAAAATTATCTTCCATGAAACTGGTCCCTGGTACCCAAAGGGTTGGGGACCACGGATTATAAACAATATCCTGCAGTATGTTTTTTTTTTTTTGTATTTGACTTACTTCCTTTGTAGGGATATTCTACAATTTGTTTATTCATTTACCTGTTAATGACCTTTTGGTTTATCCCCCAGTTTTTGGCTACTATGAAGAGAGCTGATACAAACATTTCTGCATAGATCTTTATGTGGATATGTGTTTTTATTTTTCTTGAAACCACTTCAACGTAAGAGAAGACAAGCACTAAAACCCAGGTTACCTAAAGCTCAGTTCAGTATCTCCCAATTTAGTGAATGTCTACACCCGATGCCATTGTCAAGGGATTTCAGATATCTTGGAGGATGGTTCCTCTGCCTGTGACTTAGACAAGCACTGCAGAATCAAGAGGCTCTGTGATAGAGAACAAAATAGATACGGTCATGGTAAAATTAAACTAAAAATGAAGCAAAATATGTGTGTTTGTGTCCATGTGTGTGTTTTCAAAATGTCATAAGTGCACTGAGGGATTCATGCAGAATTCTATAATTCTACTTACGTCTGAATGGTTGGGGAGGAACTCTCTGAAGTAGTAAAAATTAATCCAAAATTTGAAGAATAAGAAAGAGCCAGTGATGTAGAGTAGCTATATGGGCAAGAAAAAGAGAGAACAGCATGTTTAAAAGTTCTGAAAGGTTAGAGGCTGGAGTATAGTAAGTGAAGGGGGGAGTGGATTGAGATGTGGCTATGTCAGGGAAAGGTTTCTTTCCTTCTTTTTTTAAATACTTATTTTTTTAAAAAAATACACTGAATAATAATGTACATATTAATAGTAAGAATGTATAATAGATCTTAAGCATACAGTAGAAGTTTTGACAAATGTATACACCCATGTAATCAAACTCCAAATTAGGGTATAAAGATATGGAACATTTGTATCATCCCATAAAATTCCTTCAAATGCATTTCTTGTTAAATAATGGACAGTCTACTACTGCCACCCTCACCAAGAGGCATCCACGCTTCTGGTTTCTATGAACATAAACTAGTGTAGATTATTTTTTTCCTGTTGTTAAAATACAAAGGAATCACATCATATGTATATATTTGTGTTTGGCTTCTTTTGCTTAAAGTGACATTTTTGAGATTTATACAGATATTGTGTTTCTTTTTACTGCTGAATAGTATTCCATTAAATGAAAATACAACTTTTTTCACATTAACTTATTGGATAAGCTAGGGATTTTTTTTTTTTTTGAGCTAAAGCTGCTATGAACATTCATGTATAAGTTAATTGGACAAATGTGTTCAATTCTGGAATTTGGAATTCTAGGCTATAATATAGCAATGTGTTTAACTTCATAAGAAGTGGCCAGTTTTCCAAGTTGTATTACCATTTTATACTCCAAGTAAAATTGTATGAGTCCCTGTTTTTGAAAAACTTCTCAACATTTTGTATTTTTTACTTTTTCAGTTTTTCTCCTATTTTGACTTTTTAGCTATATTATTTTTTAAAAAATGTATTTATTGTTTCTAGTGCTTGCTACCACATCCAAAGGCTCAGATACTTGAATAATAAACACAAATTACCAGTGAAACTAATGTAACTAGCTTAATATTTCAAGAACACTGATTGCCTATGGATATACAAGTGTATACATTTTTAAATTTGAAGGGAAAAAATCTTTAGTAGCTACAAATTCTAATACAAGCAGAAATTTAAAACTAACCTTCAAATTTGATTTTATTCAATATCACTGTCTTAATTTCTGTCCTCATAGATAACCTTCTTCTAATAAGTATATAATTTTGAAGCTATTTTATATAGTAATATCAGTTTCATATATATCTTTTTCTAACATTTTATACATAGTTTTCTAAAAAAATTGAATCATTTTATGTTTATATTGCATTTAATGAAGAGTAATATTCTACTTCTTTACTATTTTAAGTGTAGTTTTTGGATCAGGACTATCAATCTCACTTAGGTACTTGGAATTGTAGACACTAAGGTCCCACCCCAGACCTGATGAATAAGAATCTGTTTTAAAAATATTCCTCTGTCATTCTATGCACATTAAAGCCTGAGAAATGGTTTCTGGTTGATTAAAACAGAAAAACAGTTAGTTCACTCAATTCATGCTTTTATTACTTTATATTTGATGGAACAGATCTGTCCTTTTTCTCATGTTGGGGCTCAGAAAAAATACCCCTACATGAAGGACTTAGCAGCAGCCTCAGAAGCAAATGTTTTTCTCTGGTCCTCTCCTGTCCTCCTGTCTCTCAGTCCCAGTCTCTACTGAAAATGGTCATAGAAACTAGAATGCCCCTTCCCCAAGGTGGGCATAGAAAACAAGAACCCCTTTTCTTGAAAGCCAGACATATTAATAAAACCAAAAAATACTCTGTGTAAAAACTGGCCATAAAAAACATGATCTGACCTACCTTATTTGACTGTAGGTTGGTTTAAGACCCTCATTCCAGAGAGGATTTTGCTCCATACTCAGAAGGAAGGAATGCATGCTCAGAGAGGCCAAGAAGAACCTAGACAGACAGGCCTTGGTGGGTTTCCCAACTCAGTCTATTAGCATTAGATCATAGCCTTTTTGACCAATCATATTTCTACACAGCTGTCTATACTTTGTTGAACCTAAGCATAAAAACAGGCAATTTCTCCTTTATCTTTGGGTTCTCATTCTGAGGACTCTAATGTAAACATATTTAATAAATTTGTATGCTTTTTCTCTTATTAATCAATGTGCCTCATGTCAGTGATGTTCAGTGAAACTTCAGGGGGTCAAGGGCCTTGGCCCCTACACTCAGAAGAATAGTAATTCAGAAATTGATGCCTAAATGGAAATTTACTCACAATATTCATATCAATTGAGAATGAATTTCATTTTTATTTATTACCTGATATTTACATTCAGGTTTTTGGGTAAGAGCTTTTAGGTACCTAAGTCCTATCACTCTTTTGCTTTAATAACAATATTAGTTATTATTATTTGTATATTTCTGAATCCATGCCTTAGAATATGTTTTCTTCCTTGTTTAATTTTTTTCTTCCTATATGACTAAAT
>CAUYRT010021531.1:0-38067 GCA_963574885.1 Lepilemur ruficaudatus | reverse complement strand
CCGGCGCGCGCCTCCCGGGCCGCCGCCGGGCGGGGGGGGGCGCGGCGCGGCCGGCGGGCCCCCCCGCCCCGGAGAGGGTGGCCACAGAACCCACATCCTTGTTTACATCGGTGAAGGGGCTACCCCTTCCCGCCTTCACATTCCCCACACCCCCTCACCCTTCAGTTCTCTTTGCCTCCAAGAGGACTTGAGACAGACATGGGCCCCATTTTCTATCTCAGAGCAGCCTTTCTTTCCTTATCTTACAGAACCCTCCAGGGAGGGAAGGGGAGGGCAGTGAAAGCCTTCTGACAGTCCTTCAGAGAGGTAGACTGATGGTTGTGGAAGAACTCCGGTGCATTCCCTGCGTGATCTGGTTCTACCCCAGTTCTGCAGGGAGATCCCATCAGAGCAGTGGTCCTCCGGGGAAACAAAGGGAAATTCCCTCTTCAGTGTTTGAACCAGTGGAAATCAGACTTGCCTAATCTTCAAGCCCATTTCAATTTTCACAGGGAGAAGAGCTCCCTGGCTCCCCCAGTCTATCCATCTGCTCAGCAAACTTTTCCTGATTTCCTTTACTGTATGGGGCCCTGAGCTGAGGGTGGACTTAGCTGTGAACTGCCCTCTGCCTTCAGTGGGAGCCCAGTGTGATTGGGCGGAAGTCTGAGCATACCTTTGAGAAATCTGATGAGAGAGGTCCCCTGGAGGGGGGGAGCTGTGTTAAAGAACGAGCTGGTGTTTGAGAAGTAGGCAGCTAAAGTGGATGGGAAGAGCATCCTGAAGAGAGGGGATGGCATGTGTGAAGATCCTGAAGGGAGGATCCTGAAGCGAAGCAGAGGGAGCCTGCTTCCTTCTCGCCTAAGTTTGAGCAACCCCCCACGACCCCTGGACCGTTTGGGCAGCAGGCTGCCTTCCTGAGTTAAGCTGAAGTTATTTGAATGTATGTCTTATCTGTCTTACTAGGCTGTGTGCTCCTCAGAGGCAGGGGCAGGATTTTACTCACATTGGTCACCTTCATGGTACCGTACATTCAGGCCTCACTGTGGAGAAGGGGTCTCTGATTTAGTGAGTGACTACTCTGTCCCAAGCCCAGTGGTAGTCACTTCATACCCATTATCTCATTTAATCCCCACAAAAAGCCTGCCAGGTTGTTATCCATCTTGGTCTCATTTTACCGTTGAGGCTTATGAGGCTCAGAACACTCAGGTCACTTGCCTCTGGTCGCTTAGCTCACTAGTATCTGGCAGATTGGACTTAGAGGCCCCGCCCCCTTTTTTTCCTTTTCTTTCTTTTTTTAACCTACAAAGGCCATGCTGACTCCTGGGAATCAGGAAAACTGAATTCCACAGTTGACTCTGTCACAGACTTTTGGCAAGCCACAAACTCTCCCTGTGCCTCAGTTTCCTCATGTGGAAAGTGAGGGGGGGCAGTGTGGAATTGATGGTACTCAAGGCCACGTATGACACTTAGAATGTTGTTGATTTGTCTGAGTGGCCAGGCATGCCCTAGACAAAGTCATCTGCCCAGGAGACCTGTGGTTGTGTTCCTCTTACCTGTACTCTCTTATTCTTCAAGTCTGTCTCTGTCTGCCTCTTTTCCCATGACCCCATTCCAGCCTACAAAGGCAAGAATTCTCCAGGCCTTAGGATAGGAAAGGGCATTTCCCAGGTCCCCCTGCCCCTTCTTCCCCAAGGATGTTCTGTGACTCAGGCTGGTTCTCTGATGGCGGCTCTGACCACAGCCTCTCCTTTCTTCTGTCCCCACAGCTGATCAGGTATATGGAGACCAGGACATGCATGAGGTTGTGCGAAAGCACTGCATGGACTATCTGGTAAGACCTTGGGGAAACCTTGGGGCAGGGGCAGGATGGGAGGTCTCTTCTCCCCACAGACCTTGACCTCCCAATCTATTCTGCAGATGAAGAATGCTGACTACTTCTCCAACTATGTCACAGAGGACTTCACCACCTACATTAACAGGAAGCGAAAAAACAACTGCCATGGCAACCACATTGAGATGCAGGCCATGGCAGAGATGTACAACCGTCCCGTGGAGGTGTACCAGTACAGCACAGGTACTTCTGCAGTGGGTAGGTGAGGGACTGATGGTGCCTCATCTCAGCCTGCCCTTCCTGGCCTACTGTGGATGCTCCCTCCTTCTCTTTCTCTGCAGAGCCCATCAACACATTCCATGGGATACATCAAAACGAGGACGAACCTATCCGTGTCAGCTACCATCGGAATATCCACTATAATTCAGTGGTGAATCCTAACAAGGCTACCATTGGTGTGGGGCTGGGCCTGCCATCATTCAAACCAGGGGTGAGTGGGTCCCTGTGCCTAGAATGGCTGCTGGATATAGGGATCAGAAACCTCTGCTGGAGTCCCTGCCCTACAAGGGCAAGAACTCTACAGGCCTTAGGATAGGAAAGATCATTTCTGCCCCTAACCCACAAAAATGTCTTGTCTGCTCCCTGGGTTTCCCCTGCGGTCTCACTTCTATAAAATTAAAGAGTTACCTGAGGTGATCTCTCAGGGCTCATTCTATGGTTTCAGCTTGCCTGTCTGTGAGCTGGCTCACCCATCTTCTGTGCCTTTTGAGGGCTGGCATTTTAGGCTATGGAAGTCCTGTTTGGGAACAGTGAGCCAGGGCTTGGTCTGGGTGTCTTGGCGTGGATCTTCCTCCCAGACCCATAGCAGTTACAGACAGCTGTGGTCACAGAGACCTGGGATGCAGGCCTGGCCCCACCACTTACCTGCTGTGGGACCTAGTGTAGATTGTATAAGTACTCTGGGCTGGAAATTTGGCTGATATATAAAGCACCTCCCACTGGGCCTAGGCCCTAGTAGGTATTTCAGAGGAGGCAGTACATTTTCCCAGCACACATTGGTAGATATTCATTCTTTCTCTCTCATAGATAGTCATCTGCTGGGGATTTTTGTGTTGTTTTGTTTTGGGTTTTTTTGTGGGGTTTTTTGTTTTTCTTTTTTCTTTTTTTCTTTTCTTTTTTTTTTTTTTTTGAGACAGGGTCTCGCTTTTTTGCCCAGGCTGGAGTACAGTCGTGCAATTATAGCTCACTGTAGCCTTGGAACTCCTGAGCTTCAAGCCATCTTCCAGCCTCAGCCTCCCGAGTAGCTGGGAATATAAGAACACAGTACTATGCCTGGCTAATTTTTACAATTTTTTGTAGAGGTGGGGATCTGGCTGTGTTGCCCAGGCTGCTCTGGAACTCCTGGGCTCAAGTGATCCTCCCACTTCAGCTTCCCAAGGTGCTGGGATTACAGGTGTGAGCCACTGTGTCTGGCTCTGCTGGGGATTTTGATGTCTTCTATTCAGGTTTCACTTCCTACAAACAGACCGTGCTCCTGCTTCATTTTAGTAAACACATACTCTAACACCAACACACCCTCCACCATAGGGTTTTTTGTTTGGTTTTAAAAACTTTTAATTTTAGAACAGCTTTAGGCAGGGCGCCGTGGCTCAGGCCTATAATCCTAGCACTCTGGGAGGCTGAGGTGCGTGGATCGCTCAAGGGCAGGAGTTCGAGACCAGCCTGAGTAAGAGTGAGACCCCATCTCTACTAAAAATAGAAAGAAATTAATTGGCCAACTAAAAATATATAGAAAAAATTAGCCGGGCATGGTGGTGCATGTCTGTAGTCCCAGCTACTTGGGAGGCTGAGGCAGAAGGCAGAAGGCAGAAGGATGGCTTGAGCGTAGGAGTTTGAGGTTGCTGTGAGCTAGGCTGACACCATGGCACTCACTCTAGCCGGAGCAACAGAGTGAGACTCTGTCTCAAAAAAAAAAAAAAAAAAAAAGAACAGCTTTAGATTTACAGAATCATTGCAAAGGTATTACAGAGTTCCCATATACCCCACTATGATTATTGTGTTAGCATAGTACATTTGTCATAATTAATGAACCAATATTGATATATTATTAACTAATGATCATACTTTATTCAGATTACCTAAGTTTTCCCTAATGACTTTTATCTGTTCCACGGTCCCTTCCAGGATACCATACCATATTTACTTGTTGTGTCCCTTTGTCACAACTGTGACAATTTATCTGAATTTCCTTGTTTTTGATCTGTTTACCAAATCTAGTTTTGCCTTTTTTAGAATGTCATATAATTGGAATCATACAGGATCTAGCCTTTTCAGACTTTTTTTTTAATTTAATACTATGCATTTAAGATTCATCCATGACGTCCTGGTTTGATTACTCATTTTCTTTTTCTTTCTTAAAAAGTTTGAATGTTTTAGTTTTCTTAAAAAATGAATAGGCTTAATTGTTTAGAGCAGTTTTACATTTATAGAGCAATTAAACAGATAGTACAGAATTCCGGTATGCCCTCCCCCTCCAGCCCCTGCACACAATTTCACTGTTATTAACATCTCAGATAACTGTGGCACGTTTATTGCAATGTGTGAACCAATATTGATACATTATTATTAACTGAAGGTCCCTGTGCCTCCTTAGGCTCCCTTATCTGTGACCGTTTCTCAGAGTTTCCCTGTTTTTATGACCTTGACAGTTTTAAGGAGTACTGATCAAGTCTGTTGTAGAAAGCTTCTCTTTTGGAATTTGATGTTTTTCTCATGATTAGGCTTGGGTTGTAGATTTTAGGGAGGATGATCACAGAGGTAAAGTGCCATTCTCATTGCATCAAATCAAAAGTATATACTATGAATGCGATTTATTGATAAGGAAAACCCCAACCCCCATCTATTGGCGCATCAGCCACCTGAGACCCCCCACTGCTCACAGAAGACCTGCATCAGCATAATACTAACCTATTACCTGGCGCATCAGCATAACACTAAACCTATTACCTGGGGCATCAACACAGTTGAAGAGATAGTGTAGAATTCCTGTATGCCTTCCGCCCCTGAGCCCCTGCACGGTTTCGCTGTTATTAACATCTCAGATAACTGTGGCGTGTTTGTTGCAGTGTGTGAACCAATATTGATATATTACTATTATTTTTAAATATGGAACGCGTCACGAATTTGCGTGTCATCGTTGCTCAAGGGCCATGCTAATCTCTGTATCATTCCAATTTTAAGTATATGTACTGCCGAAGCGATACATTATTATTAACTGAAGGTCCTGTGCCTCCTCCTTAGGCTCCCTTGTCTGTGACAGTTTCTCAGAGTTTCTTTGTTTTTATGACCTTGACAGTTTTAAGGAGTACTGATCAAGTCTGTTGTAGAAAGCTTCTCTTTTGGAATTTGGTGTTTTTCTCATGATTAGGCTTGGGTTGTAGATTTTAGGGAGGAAGATCACAGAGGTAAAGTGCCATTCTTATTACATCAAATCAAAGGTATATATTATGAATTTAATTTATGACTGTTGATGTTGTCCTTGATCACCTGACAGAAGTAGTGTTTGTCAGGTTTCTCCACTGTAAAGTTCCTCCTTCCCACCTTTTTTTCTTTTTTTGGAGACAGGGTCTTGCTCTGTTGCCCCAGCTAGAGTGCAGTGTTGTCATCCTAGCTCACAGCAACCTCAAACTCCTCGGCTCCAGTGATCCTCCTGCCTCAACCTCCTGAGTAGCTGGGACTACAGACGTGTCACCACGCCGGGCTAATTTTGTGGAGTCTAGGCCTCACTCTTGCCCAGGCTGGTCTTGAACTCCTGGCCTCAAGTGATCCTCCCCACCTCAGCCTTCCGAAGTGTTAGGATTTATAGGCATGAGCCACCATGCCTGGCCTCTTTCCCATATTGTACTATTTGGAAGGAAGTCACTATGCGGAGCCCATACCTAAGAAATGAGGGTTATGCTCCATCTCTTTGAAGGCAGAATATCTATGTAAATTATTTAGAATTCTTCTATAAAGGAGATCTGTTTTTTGGTCCCCCATTCATTTAATTATTTATTTATATCAGTATGGACTTACAGGTATTCTTACTTTGGGTTATAATCCATAATCCAATACTATTTTTATTTCTCAATTTGTTCCATCTTTTTTTTTTTTTTTTGAGACAGAGTTTCACTCTTTTACCCAGGCTGGAATGCAGTGGTGTGATCTTAGCTCACTGCAGCCTTGAATTCCTGGGCTCAAGCAATCCTCCCACCTCAGCCTTCTGAGTAGTGGGCTTGAGCCATTGCACCTGGCTGTTCCATCTTTTTTTAAAGCATTTCCTTATTCTCTGGTGCTATCAGGTGTTCCAGGTTCATCTTGTATATTTCCTATCCCAGTGCTAGAATCTGTATTTTCTATCCCAGTGCTAGAATCAGCCATTTCTCCAAAGAGGACTGAAACCTTTTATTAGAAAATGTTTTTGAAAACCAAGGTCTAGATGCTGAGTATGCTCTTTGCTACCAGGTTGTCCTTGCTTCTAGGCTCTCTCAGCTGACAGAGCAAGGAGATGTTTGTGTGTATACTAGCCTGTGTATGTACACATATCTGTAAATATTTCTATGTTAACTACGTATATCTATATTAAACTAAACGTGAGTTCTTAATGATGTCTCCAACTCAAATCCTTTACCACACGCATCATTCTAGCTTTCCGCCCTTGTTCATGTGTAAATTCCCACTCCCAACAATAGAAAACTGGCTGCCATCATCCACCATCCACTTAACTGCTTGCTTCCATATACATGCATTTGGCAGTATCAGACTTGTTCACCCTTAAACCGCTGGGAAACTTTATCAAGTAGAGTGCAATGCTATGTGCAGTTCTGTTTGCCTTTAGTGTTAAAGACTCCATTCATTCTGAAAGTGACTTAGGTCACCAACTCCCCCCCACACCCTTCAGTGAGATTGTTTCATACATTTGTAATACGTTTAGATTCTCTTGTCATATTCTGCATTCCCTCCTGGGATCCCTGACTTCCTAATTGATTTTTTTTTTTAAATTAGCATGCATTTAGGTGTTCACTCTTTGTGTTGTATCTTCTATGGGTTTTGACATATATTGTCATGTATCCACTGTTACAGTATCATTCAGAATAGTTTCATTACCCTTAAAATTCTTTGTGCTCCACGTGTTTTCCCCTGCCTCCTCCCCTCCTGCCCTCATCCTCTCCTACAACTACTGATCTTTCTATTGTCTCTTTGGTTGTGCCTTTGTCAGAATGTCGTATAATTGAAATCATATAGTATGTAGCCTTTTCAGACTGGTTCTTTCAATTAGCAGTATGCAATAAGGTTTTTCCGTGTTTTTTTAATGGCTTATTAGCTCATTTCTTATCACTTAATATTCCATTTATGGAGGTACCACAGTTTGTTTAATCATTCACCTATTGAAAGACATTTTTGGTCGCTTCTAGTTTTCAATGATTATGAATAAAGCTTCTGTAAACTTCTGCATGCAGGTTTTTGTGTGGACATAAGCTTTTAGATCAGTTGTGTAAATATCTAGGAGCTAGATTGCTTGATTGTGCTGTAAGACTATGTTTTGATTTGTAAGAAACTGCCACATTGTCTTCCAAAGTGGCTGTACTATTTTGCAGTCCCATCATAATGAATGAAGGCCCCTGTTGCTCAGCATTATTACCAGCAGTTGATCTTGTCAGCATGTTGGATTTTAGCCATTCTGTTAGGTGTAGTGGTATCTCATTATCTAAATTTGCAATTGCCTAATATCCAGTGTTGTTGAGCATCTTTTCATATGCTTATTTGCCATCTGTATATCTTCTTTGGTGAATTGTGTGTGTGACTTCCTGGCAAACAGTTCTTAAAATCCTTAGAAACTCCAAAGTGATGTCTTTTTGTATGCTAACGAATTGACTGATGGCTGGCTGCCTCTAGGTAGCTTCAGGATGGGGGCTGGTCACCAGAAAGACCAAGGCATGATTAGAGGTTTGGTACTTTTAGCCCATCCCCCTACCCCTGGGGAAGGGAGAGGGGCTGAAGATTAAGTTGATCACCCACAGTTTAAGCAGTCATGCATATTGGGAGCTTCCGGAGATGCCTGGAGGGTGGCACCCCAGGGAGGGCAGAGAAGCTCTGCGCCCCTTCCCCCATGCCTCACCCTGTGTTGTTCTTCGTTTGTATCCTTTGTAATAAACCAGCAAATTTGTTTCCCTGAGTTCTGTGAGCCACTCTAGCAAATTAATGGAACCCAAAGAGAGGGTTATGGAAACCCCAGCTTATAGCCAGTTCATTAGACATTCTGGAGGCCCAGACTTGCGACTGTTGTCTGAAGGGAGGGGAGTCTTGTGGGATTGAGCCCTCAACCTGTGGGATCTGCAGCTATCTCCAGGTAGCTGGCTTGAAAATTGAATTGAATTGGAGGACCCCCCCCACACACACACACAGTTGGTCACAGAAGTCTTCTGGGTTGGTTTTTGTTGAATGAAAGAATAGAAAAAACACTTGTGTGTTTTTTCCACTGCCAGAGTATGTTTAAATTTTTTGCCTGTTTTTAATTAGCTTGTTATTAACAGAAGTTTACAGCCTTTTAAAAACTCTTATCCACAGTGAAAAATTGCATCTTACATCATTACTTAGCACACATGGACTTGGGTGTAGTATGTATATGTGCATTAAAATGATGTCAACTAAAGTTTCACAAAATAATCTTTACACTTATTCCCTGGTCTAATATTTTCTATGATTTCATTTTTTAAAAGCTGTTGTATTTCACAGCCTAACAAACAAAACTTTTATACAGTGTCCTACAACTCATAACACCACACCATGCTGGTACTGCTCCCTCACCCTCTCACACATCCACACAGCTTCCTCCAGCCTCTTAGATGCTTGAGTACTCCCTTTACCCCATGCACACACTGCTAGCTTTGTTCCATCTGGGCATATGTAAGGAAAGCCTCATCAGTATTGTGAAACCGAGTCATCGCCGGATGGAGCTTTTCAAAATTAAGGTATAGGCTGGAGGGCACCTGACTGCCCCAGACTTAGTGCCTCAGTTGAGATGTCTTGAGGTTAGAGTCAGGTCTTCTGAGCATAGGAGTTTGGAATGACAAGTCTTAAAACCCAAGCCGGCTGTCCCTCAGTACCTGATAAAGAGGTAGTTCTGCTGAGCAGTTCTTTGTGGGAGTACCTAACTCCTTATTTCCTTTTTTTCTGGGGCTTGTGGGCCTACCTGCCTGAGCCCTTTCTGACTCTTGGCCAGGTTCAGACTGTCATTGCACATCCCTGTTCCTCTCCCTCCTTGCAGTTTGCAGAGCAATCCCTGATGAAGAATGCCATAAAAACATCAGAGGAGTCATGGATTGAACAGCAGATGCTGGAAGACAAGAAACGGGCTACAGACTGGGAGGCCACGAACGAGGCCATTGAGGAGCAGGTGGCTCGGGAATCCTACCTGCAGTGGCTGCGGGATCAGGAGAAACAGGCCCGCCAGGTTCGCGGCCCCAGCCAGGTGGGTCATGGGCTCTGTCACTGGCCTGGCCAAGAACTCTGATTACTACTCATACTTTGCCCCCAAATGGGCTGGAAAAAATTAAGCAATTTTGACATCTGGGAGGGAAGGAAACCTTCAGCCCCATCTATAACTTATCTTGGCCTTAGTTTTGGCATTGTGCCTTGGAACTTTCCATATGTGTGCAGAGTAAGCACTTAAGGAGTAAGAGAGGGTAGCCGCTGCTGCTGGTGATATGAGAGAGCGATGAATAGCTTCAGAGAGACAAGCTTTTGTTGAATGCCCTTGTTTGCCAGGCCCTGTGCTCAGGATGTAAAATCAGATCCACCCTCTCTGCCCTCAGTGATCCTGTCTGTTGAAGGAGACAGATTCATCGATGGGGCCCTTGACCCTGGCTGGGAGACCAGTGGAGGTGGGGCCTCTGGTCAGTCTTGACAGAGGAGGGTTGAATTGTTAGAACAAGAAGGAGGCAGGGCAGACAGGCATCTGAAGAATCACAAGGAGTTTGGAGTGATCGCAGATGTTGGCAAGAGCTGAATAATTTGTTCAACAAATACTAAATATTTACTGCAGGCCTGTGCCAGGCACTGTTCTCAGTGTACATAGGTGAACCCAGCAGACCAAGATCCTTATCCTTGTGATGCTCACATTTTTGTAGAGTAAAACAAAGTAAACAATAAACATAATAAATAAATTAGTTGAGAGGTACTATGGTTGAAAAATGTAGAGCCAGAGAAAGGGGGCTGAGTTGGGCTAAGTGGGGATGGGAGTTCACAGTATTACATAGTGTGGTCAGGGTAGATCTCATTATAGAATGTGAGAGAGTTAGCTGAGCACATATGCAGGGAAGGCAGAGGACCAGCACACCTGGTGTGATTCAGACACAGCTTGGAGGAAGGCCAGTGTGGCTGGACAGAGTGTTGTAGATGAAGTCAGAGAGGTGGTGGGGCCAGACTGGGTAGGGGCTTGTGGGCTGTGGTGAGGCAGAAGCCATGGGAAGGTTGTGAACAGAAGCAGCATGGGATCTGACTTAGGATTCAGCAGGATCCCCTTGACTGCTGAGTGTAGAACAGAGTCTGGAGAGGGAGGGAGGAAGCAGGGGACTAGCAAGGGGAGGCTACTGCAGAAGTCCAGGTGACTGGTGACAGTGCTGGCTGGCAGTGAAGGTAGTGAGAAGGGTTTGGATTTGGGATCTATTTTAAAAGTTAGAGCAGCATTTTCTATCAGATTGGTGGTAGGGATGAGAAGAGGGGCAGGGTTTGAGGAGCTTCAACTCTGTTCTGGGAGGAGCCCTATGGTCCACTGTGTGAGTGGGAATGATGGTGGGCTATGTAGAAGCTGTATCATAGCCAGGGTCCCGGCAAGGGAGCCAGCACTCAGGAGTGGGGCACAGGAGGGTTGCAGCTGGTGGTGTAGTCCTTACCACTTTTTCCTTCCCCATTGCAGCCCCGGAAAGCCAGTGCTACATGCAGTTCAGCCACAGCAGCAGCCTCCAGTGGCCTGGAGGAGTGGACCAGCCGGTCCCCGAGGCAGCGGAGTTCAGCGTCTTCACCCGAGCACCCTGAGCTGCATGCTGAGCTGGGCATCAAGCCCCCTTCCCCAGGCACTGTCTTAGCTCTTGCCAAACCTCCTTCACCCTGTGCACCAGGTCAGTGCCTTGCTCACAGGGAATGTGCTGGGGTTAGGAGGTATTGCCTGGGTCCTGGGCCCTATGTCCTACCTCCGACTGTCCTTCTGCCCCAGGTACAAGCAGTCAGTTCTCAGCAGGGGCTGACCGGGCTACTTCCCCCCTGGTGTCCCTCTACCCTGCTCTGGAGTGCCGGGCCCTCATTCAGCAGATGTCCCCCTCTGCCTTTGGTAAGTTTCCTCTGTCTGAGGGGACAGGGGCCAGCTGGGAGTTGGAGAGGGACTAGAAGAAGCAGCAAGTACTGAGAGAGGGTTTCTATAGCCTCTAGTTAAGAAGAGAAGTGCTAGAGGGGATTTTTCAGGCCCAAGAGATTTGCCCCAGAAGGGGTCTATCTAAGTGAGGTTTCACAGCCCTAAGGGGCCTTCTCCTTAGAGAAAAGAGCAAAGGGGGAAAAGAAGGAAGGCTGAGAGCATTCCATCATCCTTTTCCTCTTCCTTTTGCCCAGCAGGTCTGAATGACTGGGATGACGACGAGATCCTAGCATCGGTGCTGGCAGTGTCCCAACAGGAATACCTAGACAGTATGAAGAAAAACAAAGTGCACAGAGACCCACCCCCAGACAAGAGTTGATGGAGACCCAGAGACTGGACACCATCTCTCAACCCCCACCACTCCTGCCCTCCGGTGCCACCCCACCTTCTTTGGCTTTCTTCCCTCTTGCCTTCTCCCCATCTTCCCGTTCTCCCCTCTTTTCCCTCCTCTCCACTTCCCTCTGGCTGGCCCACCCCTGCTCTCCCTCTCATTGCTGCTGCCGCCGCCACCACCTGTCTCTCCGTCAGCTGACGTGCCCTGTTGCCCCCCAACCCCGCACAGCACCATCCCTGCATTCCACAGGGGACTCGGGCAAGGGTGCCGAAGGTAGGCAAGAGGCACACAGAGACAGACTAACTGGCAGCAGCCAGGCAGCCCCAAGGGGAGAGAGACATTCAGACAGAGGAAAGTCTCCCTGTCCCCCATTCCTTCCAAGATCAGAAAAATTTGTCACCCCCCCCCCACAATGATGCCAGGGAGGTGGGAGGAAGAAGTGGAATATTTCCCTTCCCAGTACCCCAAGAATGTCTGAGCCTTCAATGTTGAATTTTTTCTTTATTAAACTGTACTTTTATCTTACAAAATCAACCAATCAAAAATGATACAGACGACAGCATTGGCTCTGTGAAGGCGGCATCTCTCCGGATTGGGGGCAGGCAGGCCATGGAGCACGGAGGGGTACAAAGATGTGGGTTGCTGTCTTCTGGCCTCTAGCCCTGTGGAGGTGGGCAGAGGGCCTAGGGTGTGAGCTGGGGCAGGGGGTGAGGGTGGCAGGTGTCAGACTGGCTTTGGACAATGAGGCCCTGACCTTGCTGCATTCCTTTTGCTTCCACCACCACCACTAGTCTCTTTGGAATCTTGGAGTGGGAAGTATCTTTGGGATCATGGCCGCCACCCAGGATTTGAGTGTAGGGAGTGGGAGCAGCCTCGGCAGATGGGGCACCCGTGCCCTGCAGGTGTTGACAAGATCCGCCATCTGTAATGTCCTTGGCACAATAAAACCAAATGTCAGTTTCCCTGAGCGGCTCTGTTCTGTGTGGGGCAGTGGGCGGGTGGGCCTCTGGACAGAGGAGGCAGTGGCACAGGTCTTTGGCTTGACTTCTGAGGTCCGAATGCTCTCCAGTAGGGTCTGTCTGGCGCCTTGGAGTTCATATTTAATCAACCCACTGCTTATTAAACCTTACAGACCTATCACTGCCAGAAAAGCTCCATCTTTGCCTGCTGCCCCTGCCCCTGCCTACCGTATCTCCTGGGGGTGTGATGGGAGCAGAGAGAACTATGAGCTTGAGGGCAGAGGCTGAACTTCTGCGTGAATCCCAGTTTCTCTGCCTGCCTGTCTCACCATCAATGCTTGCCCTTTCCTTGTTGTGATCTGGTAAGGAAAAGCTTTGGAAAAGCACAATTGGTGCTTCGTAGCAGCATGAATTTAGTGGAAGTGACTCCCCCACTGGATTTTAGAAGGTGAGGAATGGCTGAATCCTTTTGTTCATGACCCCCAGTCCTCTGACACCTCTGTCCCTGTCCTGCCAAGGCAGAGAAGGCTGGCTGGCCGCCAGGTTTTCTCAAGCATCTTTTTCACTGTGCCTTCATGACAGGGTCCCTGTGGAAGGATGTGTGTCTGGTTCTGCAGATGAGGGTGTGGCTGGCTGAGTGGCTGTCTGCAGGGTGTCTCTGGAATCTAATGGTCAAGCATATGTATGTTGGACAGTTGGTTTCAAACCTTCCTTGGCATTTTCTAACCGTGTAGCCTTGGTCAAATCATAGCCTTTCTGAGTTTTGAGTATCCCATCTGTACAAGAACAGTGGTTAATGTCTATACATGCTCTGTCTGGTTATAAGCATTGAGAGAATGTGTATGGTCAACATGATATACTGTGGGCACAGTGCCTGGCACATTCTGAGAGCACAAATGTTAGCAGGTATTATTAATAATTATCCTATTGTAGAAGTTTCTGTACCATTTGGCCCCTGCCTCTCTCTTCTTGCCGTTCTGATTTCCTTGGCCTCTGCCTGTGCAACTTGCTGTTCTCTTGTCCTGAGCCACCAACCTTTGTCTTTCAAGACAGGTAGAGTGTCACCTTCTTAGAAATCCATTCATGTTCTCACTTCTATCTACAAATATCCCCAATAACTGTACTACAAATAAACTTCCTGGGCAGGGGCTTTGATGCCTGACTTACCTGTATATCTCTAATATCTGCATCCCCACCAAGGCCTGGCAGGCTTATAGTAGACCCCTGATAATGTTGGATGAATGAATAAGGGAGAGACATGTATGTATTTGCTTTTTGGGTGTTGTCTGTGTGTGTGACTGGTGAGTTCTAGTCTTCATGTGCATCTCAGTGTCTCAACAGTCGTGTGTGTGTGATGAAGGCTTGTTTCCAGGTGTGTCAGATGGTGACTGAGTGTGGGACTCTATCTCTTGACAGTTTGTGTCTGTATCCTAGACGCGTGCATGTCTGCGTGGGTCTGTCTATGACAGTGCATCTGTGGTTTCTGTCTGATGGGGTGGAGGTCTGTTTGTATTTCTGTGACAGATTCTGGGTGGATATTTCTGGACAGTTTGTTTCATTGATAAGGCTGCATGTCTAATGGTATATTTGTGTCTGTGACCAGGTCTCTCCATGTCTATTTTTGTGACACTGCCTATCTGTGGCTCTATCACATTAGTACATGTCTGCCTTTGAGGAGTGCATGTGTGTCTCTGGAGCATCTGTGTATCTCCCTGTGACAGACTGCGTCTCATTTCTGGGACAGTACAAGTCTTTCTGTGACAGTACATGTCTGATGGTGCCAGTGTGTTTGTGACAAGTTCTGTCAGTGTGTCTGACAGGACATTTCTGTGGTCACATGGCAGTGTAGGTCTCTGTGTCTCTGGAGTGCCTGTCTTTCTGTATTGGGTATCTCTCAGTGTCAGTTCTAGGACATAACTATTTTTCTGACAGTGTGCCTGCCTGAACAGTGTATGTCAGTCTCTGTGTGACAGTGCATGTCTGCATGCATATCTAGGACAAGTTTCCATGAATGTGTCTGACAGAATGTGTGCATATCTCTCATGACGTTTTTGTGTGTCTTTGCAGTGTATTTCTGTATTTCTGGGGTGTAGGGCTTTCTCTGGTTATTTTTCGTAAGTTTGTGTCTCTCATTCCCTCTCTCTCCCCCAGGAGTGCAGCCCCATGCCACCCTGGCTCTCTGCCCACCCCACCCCCTGCTGTTGTAGATTCTAGACCCGCTGACTAGGCCCAAGGCTAAGTCTAGCTAGTTCTTTCTGGGTTAAGGGCTCCAAAAACACGCCGCAGGCAGCCTCCTCCAGGCTTGCCTTCGCTTGGCGTATCCACCCGCACCCCCGGTCCTGGCGTCCTCCTCCACCCCCGCCTCCATTCTGGCGTCCTCCCCCACCCCCGCCCTGGCCATGGTTGGGGGGGTTACCCCTCCCTGGCTACTGGACAGATTCTTCTAGGGCCCTGGCTTCAGTTTCAGAATGAAGGCCGCCAGTAGCCTGGAGGACTCCGGTAAAGGGTGAGAACACCCTTGGAGACAGGGGTCCTGGATAGCCACAGGCTCGAATTCTTAGAAGCCGGGCCTGGCGCTATCTCTACGCTAATCTTGCAACGGCGGCGAACCAACTTCCTAGGAAAGGAGGCTGCGCAGTTATTTTTTAAGTGTATATACACGCAGCACCACCACCACCAACAACAACCCAGCGCAACAACCAAAACAAACGCGGTTGCTGCAGAGGGATTCCCAGAAAAGGTTTCCTCTTCATGTGCGCCCCACCTCGCGCCCCCTCATTTGCATGCAGGCCCCGCCTCCTCGGAAGAACCAGGCGTGTATTTGCATAAGGGAGCACTTGAAACGTTGAGGGTGGTATGCAAATAAGGGCTGGCTCCGATTGGCTGGGGTACAGCAGGTGCCGCGTCCGGATTGATCAAAGTCAGGTGGGCGGGGCTGTCGCCCAGGGTGACTCTCCCGGGAGGCGCGTGCCCCGGCTCAGTAGCGTTGGGCTGGCGCGCGCGGTGAATCTTAAGGCTGCGCTGTCTGCGGGCGCTTCTGGGCCACCAGTTTCCCTGCCTACCACCCTGGCGCCCCCCAGCCCTGGCTCCCCGGCCGCGCTGCCCCGGGCGTCCACGCCCTGCGGGCTCAGCGGATTCAGCGGACTCAATCTGCGCAGCGCCTCCTCCATGTTGACCAAGCCTCTGCAGGGGCCTTCCGCGCCCCCCGTGACCCCCACGTCGCCGCCAGGTGAGCGCAGCCTCCCCTACTGCGACCAGGCGGGGTGGGCTGGAAGGTGGGTGGCGGCGCGGGGGAGGGAGTCGCGGCCGGGCTCAGCACGCCGCCACCCTGACTTCCTCGCCTCCGCCTGCGTAGGAGGCAAGGATCGGGAAGCGTTCGAGGCCGAGTACCGACTCGGCCCCCTCCTGGGCAAGGGGGGCTTTGGCACCGTCTTCGCGGGACACCGGGTCACGGACCGACTCCAGGTATCCAACACAAGGGTCTTCGGAGGGTCACGTGTGTGTGGCGGGGGTCCTGGGATGCTGTTTGGCTGGGGAGTGAGCCTGCAACGTGTTTAGTAGGGTCATAAGGACCAGAATCCGGGTTGCTAGGGGTATGTGTGTGTGTTTGTGTGCGTGCGCGTGTGTGTGGCGGTCCAGGTGGATATGGGGGGGGGGTAGGGACTTTCATGGCAGGAATTCTGAAGGTTCAGGGAGTTAAACTGGGAAGTGGGAGTCATGAGGACTATAAACCCCGGGATCCAGAGGATGTGTGTGTGTCTGTGGCCGTGTATGTGAAGGTGGGGACCTAGATCTGGGATTTAGGGGATTTGGGGAGGTAGATGTCCAGTTTGATGTCGTGAGGACCAGAATCCTGGTATAGAGTTGCAGTGTCCTGGAGCTAAATAGGAAGATTGAGGGCTTGAGATGCCAGGAAATCTATAACTCTGGATTCGGGGTGAGGGGTCCTGATGGGCTGAGAAGGTAGAGCCCAACAAGGGAAAGGATGGTAGGAGAGGTGAACTTGGTTCTGGGGACTTGGAGGGCAGGGGAGAAGCTTTGGCTCATTATGGGTTGTAGGGTGATGTGGTTGGGGACCAGCACTAGAGGTGGTCATAAGGTCTAAACTGGGAGGAGTCTGGGGGTCACCTGCTGGCCCCCTTACCCCGGCCCTCTTCTCCAGGTGGCCATCAAAGTGATTCCCCGGAACCGTGTGCTGGGCTGGTCCACCTTGGTGAGTATCTTTGGAGTCCTTCCTGGCCTATCTACTCCATCATTGACGACGAATTCACCCCCTTGCTTTTCCAGTGGATGTGTGACTCCCTGGGCCCTGTAACAGTGAGAACTCCTACCGGCCCATGTTTATTCCCTTGGAGAGACATACAATTCTGATTCACCCCAATTCCCCCTAGAGCCCTGGGTTCTCTGCTTTCTCATTCTCCTTCCAAACACTGCTTTGGGGACTGCCCGCAGGGCATGCTGGTGGGGAAAGAGGGGCAGAGGTCACTGGTTGCCATGGTGATGGTGGCTGCTTCTCTCCTGCAGTTAGAGCGCTAACGGACATCAGGGCGGGTCTGGGCAAGTTGTAGGGGTGGGAGCGCCCCCTGGCGGGCTCTTGGGAAACTGCGCCTGCGCAGGCCGTGGGACCCAGAGGGAGAGGGCGCGCCTGCGCAGTATCAGTTTTTGCTTCGTGAGAAAACCGGTCTGCGGCTGTGCAAGTCAGCGGCCTGACCGGGAGAGGGCCCCACCTCAGGCAATAAGGCTGCTTCTGGCCATCAGTGTGTCTGCGTGGGGCTTCTAGAGTCGGGAGAGGGGCTTTTGTGGTCAGTAACATTTATGCCTTTTACTAAGCGGTTCTTGGTGCTACATGAGTGACAGAATATTACATGATAACACTTAACCGAGTTCTTATTTTGTGCCAGGACCTTTGCAATTAATCACTCTCAGCTATTTAACAAGTGTATATTGAGCACCTACTATATTCCAGGCACAATTATAGGCACTTGGCAGAATATTACACCATATTTATTCAGAACTCATTTTGTTCTCAGTCCTTTTCTACTAGTTGTTTTCATCTATTTAACAAATATTTATTAAGCCCTACCCTGTTACCAGGCACTGTTTTAGTGCTTGAGATATGTCAGTGAACAAAACAAACTATTAAACAACAATAGTGTTTATTGGGGGCTAACTCCCCGTGAGATACTATGCTATAGAGTGCCTTCATGGGTTTAACAAACATTGAGCACCTACTGTGTGTAAGATACTGTTCTAATCTCTCGGAAAATGTCAGTGAACACAACAGAAAAAATGTTACAGAATAGTGCTACTTCTGCCAAAGGTCTTTTGTTAAGAACCACTTTCATTTATTCAAATATGTACTGATCCCCTACTACATGCCAGATGTGGACGTGTGTAGGCTCTTAAGACAAGGAAACTGAGGCCCAGGAAGGGGAAGTACACAGTCAGGAGTCCAAGGGGCTAATGACTTGAGCTTAGGTGAGAAGTCAGTCTCAGCCACTGGCCTGACGTTTGCCTTCTCTTTTCTTTCCCTGCTTCTCACCTGACCTCCAGTCAGACTCAGTGAGTTGCCCACTCGAAGTGGCACTGCTGTGGAAGGTGGGTGCAGGCGGTGGGCACCCTGGTGTCATCCGCCTGCTTGACTGGTTTGAGACACAAGAAGGCTTCATGCTGGTCCTTGAGCGGCCTTTGCCGGCACAGGATCTGTTTGACTACATCACAGAGAAAGGCCCGCTGGGTGAAGTCCGAAGCCGCTGCTTCTTTGGCCAGGTAGTAGCAGCCGTCCAACACTGCCATGCCCGTGGAGTTGTCCATCGCGACATCAAGGATGAGAACATCCTGATAGACCTCCGCCGGGACTGTGCCAAACTCCTTGATTTTGGTTCAGGTGCCCTGCTTCATGATGAACCTTATACTGACTTTGATGGTAAGGTTTCCCTAAATCTCACTGGGGGGGGGAATTGTTTTTACCTTTTGACTTCCAGTGGAGGGTGTCTGTACTGATATCCAATACTGGGAATTCTTGGCCTTGCCCTTCATTGAAGTCCATCTTCTGACAGTTCCCTAACCTTGTTTGAGGCTCTTATTTTCATGAGGGGATCCTAACTGTTGCTTTTTAGTGCTTTTATTCTGTCGTGCTTTTATTCTGCTTTTATGTGCTGTTAGTGCTTTTATTCTGCTATTATAGCTGCTCTTTTTCTCATGATCGGCCTCTGCTGTTATATTTTAAAAGCTACTAGTCTATGAGGGTACCCTGCTCTTATAGTGAGTGTTCTTAATTGTAGTGAGGGGACCATACTTCCTGGGGAGCGTGGGGTGGGAGAAGGACATCATCACAGAGTGGTATAACCCCTGGTTTGTGTGCAGGGACAAGGGTGTACAGCCCTCCAGAGTGGATCTCTCGACACCAGTACCATGCGCTCCCGGCTACTGTCTGGTCACTGGGTATCCTCCTCTATGACATGGTATGTGGGGACATTCCCTTCGAGAGGGACCAGGAGATTCTGGATGCTGAGCTTCAGTTCCCTGCCCATGTTTCCCCAGGTGAGGCCCTACTTGACCCCAGCCCAGAAGATTCCATCCCTCCCAGGTACTGGTACCCTCTACTGACTGCTAATCTTCCCTGTGCTTCTTGACCCACAGACTGCTGTGCCCTAATCCGCCGGTGCCTGGCCCCCAAACCCTCTTCCAGGCCCTCACTGGAGGAGATCCTGCTGGACCCCTGGATGCAAACACCAGCTGAGAAGGCACCCCTCAATCCCCCTGAAGGAGGCCCCACCCCTTTGGCCTGGTCCTTGCTGCCCTAGGTCTGGTCAAGAGCCCACTGGTCAGAATAGCCGTCCCATGGCCATGCTGCAGGGATAGATGGACACTCATTAACCTGGTTTTACAGGTCATTAAAAATCCAGTATTACTAAGGTCAGGGATTGGGGATTAGGGGTCAGAAGACAATGTAAGCCAAGTCTGCCCAGTTCCCATCCCAATTCTGTGAAGGAGCCTTCCTCCTAGAACCAATGGTCCCTTATTCTGGAGGGGGGACTTCTTGCTTCTCATTTTGCTAAGGATGTTTATTTGGGTCAAGTTAGTTCCATTCTGAGCCCCGGGACTCTTATTCTGATTACTTGTCACCCCTACACTGGCACCTCCTACCTACTACCACCACACAAACTTAGTTCACACGCTCTTATTTGGGCAAGGGTGCTTTCCTTCTAATACCCCAGTAGTTCTTATTTTAGCAAAGGGACCGTTTCCCCTAGCCTAGGGTCCCATATTGGGTTAAGCTGCTTGCCTACCTTGGCCCAGGATTGCTTATTCTGGGGGAGGTAATGCCCTATTGTTATCCCAGGGCTCTTTTTGGTGTGGGGATCCTACTTTGTTATCCCAAGTGCTCTTATTCTGGTGAGAAGAACCTTACTTCCTTGATTTGGGAAGAAATGGGAGATGGACACCACCTGACACCACCAGAGACTAGGTTGGGATGGATGGTATTTTGGGGGGATGGGCTAGGGGAAATAAGTTTTGCTGTTTGTTCTCCTGGGTCCCCCTCCCTAACTTTTTGCAGATTCTTGCTGCCTCCTCCTGAGCCAGTATTGTCCAGTTGCTAAAATGTAAATACTTACATATTAGGAGGAGGGGAGCTCCAAGTGTGTCCTCTTCTCCCCTCTCCCTCTGCCTGGATTATTTAAAAAGCCATGTGTGGAAACCCACTATTTAATAAAAGTTAATAGAATCACAATTGACTGGCCACTTGTGAATATAAGGTGTTTGTGGAGCATATACCAGATGGTGACCCAAAAGGGAGATGGATTACACCTTTCCATTGTCCTTGGGAAGCCTCAGTCTTATGTTGCCATCCTAAAGAACTTCTTTGGGTTCATTGAAGCTGGATCTCAAAGAAAAATTGTTGATCCCCCCCCAGCTCTTATATAGCACCCAGTACATGCAGAAGGGCTCTGTTGGAGATATTGTAGACATTGAAGATGTTTGGGACACATCCCCAATCAAAGATTTGCTAGTTCAGAGGCAGGAAAAACTACCTTCTCCTCAGTCCCAGGGGAGAGAAGAAATCCCTTTCCTGTTGGATAAGACAAGCCCTTTCAGAGCACTACTGACGGTGGGGCGGTCGCTGAGCGCTGACTGGAATCTTCTAGCTCTTTTCTGATAATGTCCACAGTGTAGTCACCTGTTTTGCCCTTACTTTTGACCCTCTCACTTGTCTTCCCCCTACATACTCACTCATACCTCATCTCTCCAACTCTTAACTGCCTTGCTCTATTCTGTCTTGGTTTCACTTGTCCTGACCTCAGTTGTCCCCTATCTTGCCCTGTTTTCAAATGCTAGCTAACCTGTGTACCTCTCACCTGCCTACTTCTCATTTCTTTTCCACCCTCAATGGTGACTCACTTGTCCTCCCTTCTCTCGGTCTTCACTCTCCTTTGCCTTTTCACCTGCTCATCCTCACCTGTGTCTGCTTTTGTCTGCTAGCTTACTTGCGTGACCCTCGCCTGCGTCCACCTGCTGCTTCACCCAGTACTTCCTCACCTGTCCCGCCCTCTCGAGGTCTCTTGTCCCGCACGAGATGCCCATAGGCTCTCCAGGGGGTGGGGCCTCGGGAGAGGGGAAAGGAACTTCAGTCCAACCAGGAAAGGCCTAGGAGTTTCTGATGCGGAAAAGGAGGTGCCATCTGAAGAAGGTGCCAATAAAGAGCCCAGATAGAAAAGGAGTAGCTGAACCAATGAGGTCAGGAGACAAGATGAGTGGGTGATAGGGAAAGCGGGATCAATGAGGCGGATGAACGACAGAACGAGGGCGGGTCTAATAACAAGAACGGACCAATGAGGCTCTGTGAAGACGGCTGGAGGCTGACCCGGCCGTGTGCCCTGTCTCCCAGTCCAACGGAATTTGGGAATCCCGAGGCCACTGTTTTAGATTCAGCTTTTAGCAGCGGACAAGGAAAGCCAGCACCCTGGCCAACCCGGTTCGCACCCCACCCCCGACTCGGAGGCCCGGAAGCGGAAGTGACGGACACGGAAGTGGCCTGCTGTTGCCGAGGGGACGGGCCGGGCAGATGCCAACATGGCAGCGGTTGGGGTTGGCGGTTCTACCGCGGCGCCCGGGCCGGGGGCGGTCTCCGCGGGGGCGTTGGAGCCTGGCACCGCAAGCGCGGGTGAGACAGGCTGTGGCCAAGAAGTCGGCGACGGGACGGAGGTCGGGGTCGCTGGGGGTCGGGAACGTTCCTCGCTGAAGTGAGAGGAAAGAAGCATCCCGTGTGGACCGATCTCTGTGTCGTGTGTGGGGTGTGTGTGTGTGTGTGTGTGTGTGTGTAAGGGGGGCGGAGAGAGGACGGAACGAACCATTCTGAGTGTGTTGGAGGTGGGGAAGAGACCATTCTAAGGGTGATTGGGGGGTCCTTCCCCATCTGGAAGGTAGAGACCATTGTCAGTGTGGAGGGTATTTCCTTTGGGGGAGGCTAAGATGATCGAGACCGTTCTGAGTATGTGGGGTCCTTCCTTAAGGAACGGAGAAACCATTCTGATGATGTGGAAGTTCTTCCTTACAGAAGGGAGAGACTATTCTGAGGGTGATGGTTCCTTCTTTATAAAGGGAGGGAAGCTATTGTGAATGAGTTAGGGTGGGGTGGGTCCTTCCTTATGACTAGAGAGGGTCCATTTTGAGGATGAAGGTGTCCTTCATTGTATGGGGACAGGACCGTTCTGTCGGGTCCCTTCCTAATTGGAGGTAGAGTTCATTGTATGTTGGGGTGGCAGGGCCCGTCCTTACATGATGGAGAAAGAACATCTTGAGGGTTCCAGGTCCTTCCTTATAGCAGAGAGAGTTCATTGTAAGTATGAGTAGAACAAGAAATAATGCCTTGGCTGGGGAGGGGGCTGTGTGGTGGTGGGAGGACAGACCATGTGGAGTATAGGGAAATATTTCCTTCTATGGTTGAGTGATGTAGACCATTCTCGTGAGGGTAATCATTCGTTATATGAGGTTCAATCCCTGGGAAAATGGGGAAATCATTTCTTATATTTGTTAAACCATTCTGGGTCAGGAGGAATCACTTGCCATAGGAGGAAGGGGTTGAGAGACCATTCTGAATGTGGGAGGGGTCGTTCCATATGGGATGTAGACCATTCTGAGTGTGAGAGAATGGAATCACTTCTTGGATGGGAGAGAGACCATTCCTTAGGGGGTGTACATACCTTACACAATGGTCTCATTCCCTGTATTGGTGTATTAGTCTTTACATGGGACAATCCCTCGTTAAATAGGAGCATCATTTCATATAAGTCCTCAGTTTGTTCATCCATAAAATGGGAATCTTCATAGTTCTTTTGGAGATCAGAGCAATATGAGTCTGTTGAAGTAATCCATATAAATCCCTTAGCCCAATGATATGATAGGCACACAATAAGCACTCAGTAAATGTTGAGAATGTAGTTGTGGTATTCTGCCTGGGGAAGAGTTGCTTCTCACAGGAAGGAGAGAGAGGCAGCCCAGGCACATGTCCAGGGCCTGTGCCAGCCGTTTCCTGATACCTCGGAAAGAATTCCAGGTATGGGATGGACAGGGTGGGGCCCAGTTCTTGCTTTCTGGCTCTTCCTGCTTGGGGCTGAGCCAGTGGAAGCAAATAGGGGTCAGACCCTCAGTGGGTCAGGGCAGGCAGGCAGGCAAAGGGAGGAAGTGGCAGTGGCTAGGAGAATCCTGGTTGAGAAAGGAGATTGGGTGGGTGGTAGTGTGGCTATACCCCAGCAGCCTCTGACCTCCTCATTCCTCATTGCCCTTTGTGTTCCCTCCAGCTCACCGGCGCCTCAAGTACATATCCTTAGCCGTGCTGGTAGTCCAGAATGCCTCCCTCATCCTCAGCATCCGCTATGCCCGTACCCTGCCTGGGGACCGCTTCTTTGCCACCACCGCTGTGGTCATGGCCGAAGTGCTTAAAGGGCTCACCTGCCTGCTGCTGCTCTTCGCACAAAAGAGAGGTACAAGCCAGGGAGGGGGCTATGCTGGGGTGGGTGGGTGACATTCGGGGTGTGTGTGTGTGTGTGTGTGTGTGTGTGTGTGTGTGTCCCCCCACATGGAGGGTCTGCTTCTGGGGGAGCATCTCTGTCTGTGACCCTGCCTGGGAAGTACGTAAGTGCAGCTGACCTTGTTCCTCCAGCTAGGAGTAACTGCATCTACACGTTTATAGCCCTAACACTCTGGGAGCTGTCTGTGCCTATTAAGTAGTATGGGACAGTTATGTAGTGATTTATTTATTTACCTTTAACTTTTTATTATGGAGAATTCCAAACATATAGAAAAATAGGAAAGAATAATAAAATAGTAAAATATCCACGTACCCATCCCCCAGAGTCAGCAATTATCAATTCATGGCCACTCTGCCATTACATAGTATCAATGATTATTCACTCACTGCCAATCTATATGTGTATCTACAGACCTACCCCTTTAGTATTTTGAAGTAAATCTCACATGAAGTAATCACTATTTTGAAGTAAATCCCCCCCCTTATTATCTTTTTTGTTTGCTTGAGACAGGATCTCATTCTTTTGTCCCAGCTAGAATGCAGTGGCATCATAGCTCACCACAACCTCAGCAATCCTCCTGCCTCAGCCTCTGAAGTAGCTGGGACTACAGGCGTGTGCCATCATGCCTGGCTAATTTTTCTGTTTTTTGTGGACACAGGGTCTTGCTCTCACCCAGGCTGGTCTGGAACTCCTGACCTCAAGGGATCTCCCGCCTCGGCCTCTCAAAGTGCTAGGCTTACAGGCAGGAGCCACCACACCAGGCCCCCCCTTATTAACTTGAATAAATGTCTTGGTACATATTTTTGAAAAAAAAATAAATATAGTACCTAAGAATCATACATCAAAAAATAATAATTCAAAAAATTAATAAATATCCAGTCAACGTTCAAATTTATAATGATTTCTTAAATGTCATAAGAGTTTTTAAAAATGTGTTTGTATATGGTCAGTGTTTTGTAATTGGTTGATAATTTCCTAAATCTATTCATCTCTAGGTTCCCCTCCAACTTTTTATTCTCTTTGCAATTAATTTGTTGAAGCAGGTCATTTGTCTTATAGACTTTAGATAGTCTGGATTTTGCTGACTGCCTCCCCGTGGTATCATTTAACACTCTTCTGTCCTATACATTTCCTGTAAATTGGGAGTTGGCTTTATCTGTTAATTTAAACAGCTCCCGGAAGGCCTTCTACTTGAAATGTTGTGTAGTTGTTTTTCTGTAAAGGTCTTGCATATGTAAAGGATAGGGATGAATTATGCGCCCCTGCCCTAGGTGTTTGCATTGAAGAAAACACTGTTACCCACTTGGTAACTCAGGGCCCCTGGGAGGCAGCTGCTTTTTTCCTGATGGAGTCTGTAAACAATGTAGGAGGGAACACTGTGCCTGAGGCCCTGGGCTGTGGAGGTGGATGTGTTAACAGTGCGGATATGCATCTTGTCCTCGCAGGGCTGTTGTTTGAGATGGGAATAATAGCTCCAGACTTAATCACAGGCCTTCATCTCTTAGCCATGATTTCAAACCCCTCTCCCCCATTTTTTCCCCTTGAATTAGTTTGGTGGTAAAACCTGGCCTGTCCTGATGTGGGGCTCCTTGTATATTTGTGTTATTTTTCTCGTTTGGTGTGAATATTTACACAATTCACTGCGGAAATATGAATGGTGCCTGGTTATGGTGTGGCAGCTCCTTCTTTGTTATAAAATCTATGATATATATACCAGGCTACTTTTCTGACTCCTGGAAAATTAGAGGTTAGAGACCAGTGATGACTCTTCGGATTAGTGCCACAAAGGGCAAGGACAGGGTTTGTGAATGAGCATCAGCAGGTTATGAGGATAACCTCATGTAGTGGTTGTAGAGGTTTTCCCTGAGGAGCGACACTCAGCTAAGACTTAAAAGATGAACTACAAGAAAGTGGGGTGAGCTTTGCAAAGGCCTTATTACAATCGGAAATCATTCTCATTTATTCACTAGAGTGAGTTCTCTCCAGAGTTGTGCTTAATGGGCAAGCCTGAATTCATCCATGTGACAGGGCCAGGGCAGCTGAGGGGGAGATGGCCCCTGCCCTCAGGCACATTCCAGGTCAGTAAAGAGCTAGGATAAGTCCAAAAGTCTAGTCTAAACTTCCCCTCTGTGTGGGGAACACTCTTCCACCCCTATTCCTAGGGCTTCTACTTCATAAGCTCCTGGTAATGATGACGATTTCATCGTGCATACTTGTATTGAGTGCTTTGAGTGGGGCTCTGTGCCAGGGAGTGGGCTCTAAGATGAATGAAATGTAGTCTGTGACTGGCAGACACAGTATTATGGATGATTCTTTTGTGGCCATTAAACTGAGTAACAGAAAGGCCTACTGGAGACATGGTTGTACTCTAGGGAAACCTGAGAGCACAGACTTCATTGCAGCCCCCAGGGAGTCAAGAGTAGTGGGAGGCACAGAATCCAGGCCTGGTCCCTGCCTTCAGGGGATCCCTATCTTTGGCAGTCAGTGCCACAAAAGTCTCTCCTTCTACAACCTAGGAAATGTGAAGCACCTGGTTCTCTTCCTCCACGAGGCTGTCTTGGTACAGTACGTGGACACGCTCAAGCTCGCAGTGCCCTCTCTCATCTATACCTTGCAGAATAACCTCCAGTATGTTGCCATCTCCAACCTGCCAGCTGCCACTTTCCAGGTGAGCCCCAAAGCCCAGCATGGCCCCAGAGGAACTAACTGGCTGAGTTGTGGGATAGAGTGTGGGGGCGGGGGATGGGCTGTGTCATCTTTGGAATGTCCTTGGAACGCCCTCGACCTGTATAGTTTCCTCATCTATGATAATTGGGGATGGAAATAGTAATACCTACTCACTGGGACACTGGAATGATTAAAAGAACAATACCTGTGAAGAGCCCTTGGTTGGTGATAGATAAGCTTTAGGCTTATTTAGGCTATTCACTGGCAGTCCTGTAAAATAAAGAGCCTGGATTCTGGGACCAGGCTGCCTAGGTTCAAATCTCAGCTCTGCTACTTTCCAGCTGTGTGATTTGGGGCAAGTCACCTAACTTCTCTGTGCCTTAGTTTTCTCGTTTTTATTTGATTTTTTAAAAAAATTTTTTTTAATTTTTTTTTTGAGACAAGAGTCTCACTCTGTTGCCCTGCCTAGAGTGCCGTGGCATCAGCCTAGCTCACAGCAACTTCTAACTCCTGGGCTCAAGCAATCCTTCTGCCTCAGCCTCCCAAGTAGCTGGGACTACAGGCATGCCTGACTAATTTTTTCTACATATTTTTAGTTGGCCAATTAATTTCTTTCTATTTTTAGTAGAGGGTCTCGCTCTTGCTCAGGCTGCTTTCGAACTCCTGAGCTCAAATGATCTGCCTGCCTCAGCCTCCCGGAGTGCTAGGATTATAGGCGTGAGCCACCGCACCCAGCCAGTTTTCTCATTTTGAAATTGAAGATTACAGTGGTGCCCACTTCATATGTTGTAGTGAGAATTAAACAAACTAATTCATGTAAAGTGCCTAGACCCACACCAGCACATAGCAAGCACTGTGTATTTGTTGACTTTATTGTAGTTATTGATTCATTTCTTTTTTTTTTTTTGAAACAGAGTCTCACTCTGTTGCCCAGGCTACAGTGCCGTGGTGTCAGCCTAGCTCACAGCAACCTCAGACTCCTGGGCTCAAGCGATCCTCCTGCCTCAGCCTCCCAAGTAGCTGGGACTACAGGCATGCACCGCCATGCCCAGCTAATTTTTTCTCTATATATTTTTAGTTGGCCAATTAATTTCTTTCTATTTTTTTTTTAGTAGAGATGGGGTCTCGCTCTTGCTCAGGCTGGTTTCAAACTCTTGACCTTGAGCGATCCACCCGCCTCGGCCTCCCAGAGTGCTAGGATTACAGGCGTGAGCCACCACGCCCGGCCTTATTGATTCATTTCTATCAAGACCTTCCTTATCACAAAGATTACCTACTTCCGGGCATTTTACATACATCAGCCATACTTTATAAACAATGATGCCAAGGCTCAGACAGGCAAGTGCTTTGTCTCTGGTCACACAGTCAGGAAATGGGATTGGGATGTGGACTTCCTGGCACAGCCATCCTTCTATGAACTTTCTGGGAGGGACCTCAGAGCTCTTTAGCTGCTGCTCAGCCAGTGGCCAGTGTGGCTGGCTACTTTTGCTGTTTTTATTGTCATCTATGCCACTCTGTCCTTCTGTTGTGCCTGGGGGCCCACAGTGGGTGCTTCCCCCCATGTGTACCTGTTGGGGGTCGAGGTCAGCCCTCAGTGCCTTCCGCATGCCACTCGCAGGTGACGTACCAGCTGAAGATCCTGACCACGGCACTGTTCTCCGTGCTCATGCTGAACCGCAGCCTTTCCCGGCTGCAGTGGGCCTCCTTGCTGCTCCTCTTCACTGGTGTCGCCATTGTCCAGGCACAGCAAGCCGGTGGGGGAGGCCCACGGCCACTGGATCAGAACCCTGGGGTGGGCCTAGCAGCTGTCGTGGCCTCCTGTCTCTCTTCAGGCTTCGCAGGTGTCTACTTTGAGAAGATCCTCAAAGGCAGTTCAGGCTCCGTGTGGCTGCGCAACCTGCAGCTGGGCCTCTTCGGCACAGCACTGGGCCTGGTGGGGCTCTGGTGGGCTGAGGGCACCGCTGTGGCCCACCGCGGCTTCTTTTTTGGGTACACACCTGCCGTCTGGGGCGTGGTGCTCAACCAGGCCTTCGGTGGCCTATTGGTGGCTGTTGTTGTCAAGTATGCTGACAACATCCTCAAGGGCTTTGCCACCTCCCTGTCCATTGTGCTGTCCACTGTTGCCTCTGTTCGCCTCTTTGGCTTCCACGTGGACCCATTATTTGCCCTTGGCGCTGGGCTCGTCATTGGTGCCGTCTACCTCTACAGCCTTCCCCGAGGTGCAGCCAAAGCCATAGCTTCCACTTCTGCCTCCGTCTCCACCTCTGGGCCCTGCATTCACCAGCAGCCTCCAGGGCAGCCACCGCCACCGCAGCTGTCTTCCCACCGTGGGGACCTCATCACGGAGCCCTTTCTGCCAAAGTCAGTGCTGGTGAAGTGAGGGCTGGCAGTGGTGGGGGGACAGGGAGGGGGACTGGGTGGAGGGTATTGGGCATCTGCAGGACCCAAGTTGCCACTGAGGCCTGGCTCCTCTGGGCTTGGAAGACGGTCTTTTCTCCCAGGTCATGGAGACTTTTGGAGGGGGTATGGGACTAGGGCTGGGTGTCACACAAACCCTTCCTGGTAGGCTGACGCCCCCTCCCCTGGAGGGGTTTTTAGAGCTGCCTCCTCCGCCTCAGCCTAACCTCTTTGGGGCAGGGTTGGGAGTATTGTCATTCAAGGCCTTTTTTATCTGTCCGCCTGCTGGAGGTGTCCTGTCTCTCAGTGCCTGGGACAGTCCCTCCCAGCAATCCCTCCACCTTTGTAAGGAAAGACTGGACAAATCCTGCAGCTCTTGAGTAATGATGAATGCCCACCTTTGGGGGTATTTCCCATAGTTTGAGGCCTTCTCTTCTCCCTACCACTGCACTGGATCATGTTAGCAGTTCGGTCTGTTGTGTGGCCTTGAGGCAGCTTCCCTGACACCAAGACCCTTAGAGACCCTTGAAGATTGGCCTCTTTCAAGTGCTCAGGGAGAAAGGGGTGAGAGCTGGTTGTCCGGGGGAGGGTGCTATAGGGGCTGTTTGTTTTTTAGTGGTTTTGGGATTTGGGGTATAATCAGATCATTAATGATCCAGGGTGTGGTGGGAAAAGCAAGGAGGGCGGATCCTTGAAATGGCTGAGTCTCATTGAATTTAAGACACTGTCAGTTGCCGGATGCAGGGTTATTTTCTGGGATGTCCAGAGAGGAAAAACAAAGCTGCCAATCACATTCTTGATATGCTATTGGCTGTATGAGGCACCCTTACTTCATGGGGGGGTTATATTAGACTTGATGAAGCGTGGAACCCGCCCCTGCACTCCCCAAAGCTTATTAACCCCTTAACTGTATCCCAGGGTGGGGGGGGTGTGTGTGCATGGGAGATGCCTGGGCTGTCTTTGCTACATGTAAATAGGGCCATTGGATCTTTATTTTTGATTAATTTGTTCTGATTTTTTGGTTTGTTTTCTAAGGAACTGTAATGAAAAAATGTCAGGATTCCCGATGCCAAATAAAGATGTTGTATTTATTTAGTCCATGTGTAGCTTTCTGACCAGGGGACCCACGGATACTAACCCAAGGACTACCAGCCTCATTACCGCCACCCTCCCTTGCTCATGAAACCCCCCTGCCAGCCCACCCTAGCGTTCTGTGTTTTTCTTTCCTCTCCGTTCCCACCACAGGTTGCTCACCAAGGTGAAGGGTTCGTAGCTGCTGGGATTGAAGACGTTGGCCTGGCCTCGCTCTCGCTCTCCCTTCTTGCCCTGGCCCAGCTGGGACCAAACACTCTGATCAGTATTAGGGGTAGGGTGAGGTAGACACCAAAATCCCTGTCCCCATCACCCTCAGCCCTCAGCCCCTGACACCCCACACTATTTCTTAAGTAAGTTTTTACAAATAAAATGTGTTTTGCATCATGCCGGTTTGGGAAACCTCAAAAGAGCGAGGGAAGGAGGGACATGCTCAGGCCTCATGGACATGATCATGGAAGCTTTTTATTAAAAACCCTAGGCCTTGGGGAGGGCAAAGATTCAGTCTTGCTGCTTGGTTCGGGAGGCCTCGGCGTTGGCCCGGAGCACAGCCCCTGGCGATGGGTAGGGACGCTGCTGGAAGAGGGGCCCAGCGGCTGTTGTGTCAGCACCAGTCTTGGCCTCGTTCCGCTTGGGGAGTCCTGTTGACCATGTGCCCCTGCAGGTGACAGAGTGTCAGGGGGAGGGAACAGGGGACGTGATTGGTGGTCACCACCCGCCAGGCCTGACTGAGGAATGGGGGAAGGAGACAGGAGGAGAGGCATGGTGTTCGCCTGTGCGGTGAGGTACACGAGGAAAAAAAAGAGTTTGTGAGGGGCTGTCGCTTACCGGGGCGCATCTGAGTATGAGCTGGGGTCCATTGGGTCTAACTCTTCATCCTTTCGGCTTGCCACTGTGGAAGCAAGTGGCAGGGCAAAGTCTTCAGTCAAGGCACAAGGAGCCCCTGATCACTGACCCAGTGCCCCAGAAAGAAATGGAGCCTGTGGCTGCCCTGCACCACAGCACACCCCTCCCGGCCCGGGTCCAGGCACCTGCCTGACGGAGGGCTTCCTCACATTGTGGGTGCCCTGGCACCTCGCTTGCCTCACGCAAGCCCGGGCCTGCTCTGCTTACCCTTCTTGCTCTTGGGGTAGGGAGCCAGCTCCTCCCGGCGATGGTGGCGCCGTTCTTTGCCCTCTTCCCGGTCCGCCTTGTCATATCCGCGGTCCCGATCCCGTTCCCTGTCCCGCTCTCTCTCTCTGTCCACCTTGTCATAGCCACGTTCTCGATCTCTGTCAGACTTGTCGTGGCCCCGGTCTGACTTGTCGTGGCCCCGGTCTGGCTTCTCATGGCCCCTGTCAGACTTGTCATGGCCCCGATCTGACTTGTCATGGCTGCGGTCCGACTTCTCCTCAGCATCTGGGGACATGAGTCATGAAATGATCTTCTCCTCCTCCCACCCCAGGCCCCAGCAGCCTCTGCCTTCAACAACCTCCTCTGCCTGGGGCTTAGCCTGCCTGGCCTCACCTACCCCTCCCTGATCCACTATATTTGGCCCCTCTCTGAGAACTGCTAGAATAACTCAAGGCACCCTTGGATCTGCCAACTCACCTGCATTACTGCTCCTGAGCTTCTTGGCAGATTTGGTAACGACGAAATTGGGGTCATGTGGGGAGAGCCAGGACACGAGGTCTGTGTCCACATTCCAGTAGTAAGGGAGCCCGCTGTGGGGCAGTGGGAGGGAAGGAGTGTCAGCACAAATGTCCTCTTTGTATGCTCAACTCATCTCCCCAGTCTCTGCCTATACCTGCTCCATGTCAGGTCCCCACAGGGAGGATTCCCAGATCTTGTCCCCTGTGTCCCCAATATAGCCCATGGCCAGGGTCAACACAGGAAAGGCAAAGTCAGAAGTTAGCTCCCCCTGCCCCCAGGCCCGGGTACCCAGGCTCACCAGGAAGGGTCGAAGACCTTGTACCAGCTAGGTGGCAGGCCCTCCAACCGGGTGGCCTCATAGTCCACAGGATCATCATCGTAGTCCTCAGCAATGATCTCTTCCTCCGGTTCTGGCAGAACAAGGCCAGGGGGAGAAGGAAGATAACAGTTAAGGACCAGGAGAGTTATCCTACAGGGCCTGGACATACAGGCACACTCATGTTCACACAAACCACATGTGAAAGACAAGTGTGTGTGTGCAAATGCACACCAGGAAACATATGAAGTATCTCTCACATTCCAAATCCAACTATATCTGTATTAGGGGATTTACAAAAAAATTTACCTAAATGTGCTGTTTCTGGGTTCAGCTGATGAGGTATACTGTTATCCAGACCTGCCTGGTTTCAGAGTTAATAGGGATTCATCAAATATTTTATCCATATCTATTCAGTTCCTGAGTTCAGATTGTATGTGACACTGCATTATCCATATCTATTTAGATAAAATGAATTTGAACAGCAAAGGGTTTATCTGAAAATATGTCCAATCTATTCTGCTTCCACATTTGGTGATTACAGGTTTCCGAGCCTTGTATATTGAGCAGCAAGAGTTTGGACAGCAAGGGATTTATCCAAACATTGCTCTGAATCCATTCAGTTCCTGAGGCCTGACACATAGTAAGCCTGCAACAGTCACTATCAGTGGAATAAAAAAGGTGTCTATTATCAGCTCAGTGTCTGGCCATCAGTAAACCAACAACAGGTATCAGCTGTGGGTATAATTAAGGCAATACATATGCTAGCAACAGCATAGTACCTATCACGCAGTAGGCATCAAATAGATGGCAGTTATAATCATCAGTATTATTAAGATACATGCCATCAGCACAGGGCCTGGTACTTCGTAGGCTTAAAAGAAATATCAGTGATCAGGCCGGGCGCGGTGGCTCACGCCTGTAATCCTAGCACTCTGGGAGGCCGAGGCGGGCGGATTGCTCAAGGTTAGGAGTTCGAAACCAGCCTGAGCAAGAGCGAGACCCCCATCTCTACTAATAGAAAGAAATTAATTGGCCAACTAAATATATATAGAAAAAATTAGCCAGGCATGGTGGCGCATGCCTGTAGTCCCAGCTACTTGGGAGGCTTAGGCAGAAGGATCGCTTGAGCCCAGGAGTTTGAGGTTGCTGTGTGCTTGGCTGATGCCATTGCACTATATTCTGGGCAACAGAGTGAGACTGTGTCTCAAAAAAAAAAAAAAAAAGAAATATCAGTGATCACTCTCAGTATTATTAACCACATGGTCTATGCCTGGCACACAGTAGGCTTGTAATAGATGTCAGTTATCATTAAGAAGACAATAAGACACATTTTCCAGGGCACACCATAGCCCAAAAAAAATGCCAGCTTTTAGTATTATTGACAATAAGGTATAACTAGCAGCCAGCAGCACAGTAGGCCTAAATGATAGATCATTTTATACTGTTAACCATAATGTGTATAGCAGGCACTTAGTAGGCCCAAAATACATGTCAGCTATTGATATGGAGAACAGTAAGGTATATGTTACTACTATAATGCCTGTCGCCACAGTATCTATTATGTATTTCAAAGTAGCAACATCCTGCCCCTGTACTTGATACATAGAAGACTGCAGTAGATGTCAGCTTTCCTTCCTATTAGATGCTATGTAATCACCCTCATGGATTGAACCTGTCATACAGTAGGCCCAAAATAGGCATCAGCTGTCAATATTGTTAAGACTAAACTATCCCTCCATCCCCCTGCGCGCCTCACACAGTGCTTGGCACGCTCTAGGGATGGATGTCAGGAATCCATATTGTTAACAATAAAATGACCACCACCCGACTGCTTGGTGCACGGTAGGCCCATGCTAGGTATCAAGCATCAGTATCGAGAACAAAGTGCCTGTCAAGCCTGGCACATGGTAGGGCCATCTGCTCTTAGCTGTCTCACCAGGCTCCAGATGTTTGAGGATGCCTCTTTTGGCCAAGCGGGTCTGCAGCGCAACAGGTAGCGGCATAGCTCGTAGCAGACAGACCTAGGGAAGACAGACGGACTGAAAACCAGCTCAGATGAGGATCCTGTAACCAAGCGCCTCCTCCCAGCATGTACTCATCTTACCCCACCTATCCAACTGTACCAGTAGCTGGGCGGATGGAACATACGCACTAAAAGATGGAAGACATAGGTGGCAATGTCATCAAAACTCACCAACCCGCCTCTGGAGACCTGGTGCTCCAGGACCCAGTTCCTAGCCCAGGCACAGGCTCCACCCATTGCCGAAGAGGCCAAAGGCGGCTCCCCCGCGCCCTAGAAATGGGCTCACCCAATGTCCTCCAAAGACTACCGAGAAGGAGGAACCAAAGCGCTAGGACGGGGGGAGCGAAGTGCAGCACCTCCTTACGCTCCAAAAAATTGCGCCCACCCCGGCATTACCAATACAGTCGTGCAGGTAATGAAAGGCTGTCAGACTGGCCGCCTCTCTCTTATCGCCGCAAATGTCGCCAGAACCACACGACTTCTTTTCCCAAAGCACAGAATGAAGTCCTCTCTCCCCGAGCCTACAAGTAACTGGGCCACACTCAGGCTCCAGTGACCGTGTGACGCAATCCGGGGTGACCAATGAGAGTGCGCCTTTGGCCTGACGTATGACGAAGCTACCCAATCGTCCTGGAATTGGTGGAGAGCTCGAGCGCCTGTGTGCGTTTACACAGGGGGCGTGGCCCGGCTGCGGTTGGGCCTGACTGCGCGGCCAGACGCCGGCGCCATGGAGGAGTACGCTCGGGAGCCTTGGTACGGCTATGGGCACAGACATCGGGACTGTTGCTGCGGCGCCAAGGCCAGCCGTGGGAGGCGGGCGGGGAGGTACCGGCCACACAGTGCCACGTCTTAGACTCGGGGGACTCTTAGAAACGTATTTCCTTCCGCTCCCCCCGCTTAGTTCCTCCCACTCGGGCTCCGTTAAGAGGCCAAAACTGTGTGCCTAGAGAAGGTGTGGTACAGGCCGAACCCCGCCACATTTCCCCTGACTTTCTGTCTCCTAGTCCCTCCTCGTTAACGAAGAGAAACGCTGGTCGAATCCATTCCGGCCAGGGGGTGGTGTGGTGTTGAACGGAAATCTCCACAGTTACCACGCGACCCAAGTCGCTTTTGTTAGTGGGGGCGGGGCACGGATGAGCCGTTCGAGGTAAAGGAGGGGGTGATGGGGCCTCCTCACGATCTGCTCTTGGTTTTTCCCAGTTGCGCCAGATTTAAAAAGGGTGAAGGGATGGGACTTGGTGGGACTTGCCCGTTGGAGAAGGGGTCCAACCCCGTCCTGCGTTAATAACAGTACCGGCTAGGCTGGGCATGGTGGCTCATGCCTGTAATCCTAGCACTCTGGGAGGCGGAGGCGGGAGGATCGTTTGAGCTCAGTAGTTCGAGACCAGCCCCAGCAAGAGCGAGACCCCCGTCTCTACTAAAAATAGAAAGAAATTAGCGAAACAACTAAAAATAGAAAAAAATTAGCCGGGCGTGGTGGCGCGTGCCTGTAGTCCCAGCTACTTGGGAGGTTGAGGCAGAAGGATCGCTTGAGCCCAGGAGTTTGAGGTTGCTGTGAGCTAAGCTGATGCCATGGTACTCTAGCCCGGGCAACAGAGTGAGACTGTCTCAAAAAAAAAAAAACAAAAATAAAGAAATTGGCCAACTAAAAATATACAGAAAAAAAATTAGCCGGGCATGGTGGCGCATGCCTGTAGTCCCAGCTACTTGGGAGGCTGAGGCAGGAGGATCGCTTGAGCCCAGGAGTTTGAGGTTGCTGTGAGCTAGGCTGACGCCACGGCACTCTAGCCCGGGCAACAGAGTGAGACTCTTGTCTCAAAAAAAAAAGAAGATGGCTAGGGAGTAATAAGAAAGTATCAGAGACTGACATACGCCTATGATGAGAGCATTTCTTCTTGGTCACTTCAGTTAAAAATCCCTGGAGAAATGTCACTAGTTGTGTCACCAGCATTCACAGGTGACGACAGAAGCACAGGCCTCCTCACGTGTGCTGTCTCTGCAGGTGTGTGAGCATCTGCTCGCTGGCCTTCAGCATGGACGGCATGTTCCTCTCTGCGTCCAGCAACACTGAGACTGTGCACATCTTCAAACTTGAGACTGTGAAAGAAAAGTGAGTTGCAAAGATACGTTTGTTTTAAAAAATACAAAACACTTTGTTCCCACTTACTGACTGGATGAAAACATAAGCACAGAACTGTCCTGCTCCGTGGCGTTTGCCAGTGAAGACCCTGCCTGGCTGTCCGACTGCTGCCAAAGCCAGGCTGGGCAGCAAGACGTTGTCCCCACCCATCAGCATGCAGGAGGATGAGGCATAGCATGAAGGGTCCAGGTGGACATCTTCCAGTCAGTGCAAACGTCCCCTTTTCACACTTGCCTTGAAAACAAAAGCGATAGACTACCCTCTGGAATGAGCGCCGGGTCTCTCACCTGCCCATCAGTGAGCACAGAGATGGGGGGGTTCCACTTTCAAAGCAGTTGGTTTGAACTGTGTATTACTGCAGGGAATATGTGCGGTGAAAGGGGGTCGCCTGTCTTTTTCTCTGCTTAAATTTTAAGAAGAGCATGCACTAGGATCAGTACAGTTTATATTGTGTCTTACTCGAAGGAGTATTTATGATAACAAAACATAACAAAGGTGAACAATAACAACAACAGAAATGGGCCACGGGAAGAGAACAATTTGGGGTTTGTACTCAAGGTTCCTAGAGACTTCCTGCTAGGAAGATGTGGTGGTGGTCACCAGTTAGGCCCTAGATGTCCTCACGTTTGCTGCGAGGGGGGACCTGGTGACCTGCCATAACTGCACCCTCAGGAGCCAGAAGGAGCCTGCCTCTCCCCGTCCCCGACCGTCCTCCGACCCTTTCCGAGGCTGCTCCATAGCGCCCTGGGGCCTTGGGCGGCACTGTGTTCTCACCAACCCTGTTTTTTCCGGGGAAATGTGGAGAATCTCACCTCAGGTCCCAGATATGTTTGCCTGTGTGGGGGTGGCACGTGGTGATGGCTCGCAGGGCAGAGTCCAGTTTCGCATGTCCGGTGCGTTTCCTTCTAGACCCCTGGAGGAACCCACCACCTGGACCGGCTACTTCGGGAAGATGCTCATGGCGTCCACCAGCTACCTGCCTTCTCAAGTGACAGAAATGTTCAACCAGGGCAGAGCCTTTGCCACAGTCCGCCTGCCCTTCTGTGGCCACAAAAACATCTGTGCACTGGCCACGTGAGTACAGACGGGCGCCCCCTCCTTCGCCTCTGCCCTGTGTACGTCCAGATGAGATGCTGGGTCAGGGTGGCCTGTTGCAGAGCCCAGAGATGACAGTTTGCAGTCCCGAGCATGGCTTCCAAATGCACATGACGTCTTTAGGACTTCATTGGGATTGTCTAAAGTGTCGCTGTGTGGGAAAATATTGTCTTTAGAAACTTAGTAATATCTGGCCCTATGATACCATAGAAGAAAAAGAAAAAAAAATTCAGTGATAGCATATCTTTGTGCTTCCATGAATCTTGTAAACATTTTTTCCACCCTTGTTATTGGACTAGCATAGTTGGGAAAGTTCTATGAACATACCTACCCTTGGTCAGAGAAACCACAAAACCATCCTGTTCTCCTCTAGGACCCGGTACTCACTCACACCAAGTACATCCTTGGCCTTGTGAGCCCCCAGTAGCACAGCGGTCCGCATGGTCTTTGTGCTCTTAGATGTAGATGACGTGTCAAACTCATGACCGTAAATTAGTGCTCATTTTGGTGGGGTTTTTCCCTAGCCCTGCTCAGGGTGCAACTGCTAGTTTAAGAAAATAGCTTCGTGAAAGTTGTGGTCTGTCATTCTGTTGCTTTTCATTCTCGCTAGAATTCAGAAGATTCCCCGGCTGCTGGTGGGGGCCGCCGACGGGTACCTGTACATGTACAATCTGGACCCCCAGGAGGGGGGCGAGTGTGCCCTCATGAAGCAGCACCGGTGAGTCTGACGCCAGCCCCCCTCCTCCCTGCCTCTCCTCCGTGCTCCTCTGAGCCACCGTCAGGCGGCTGTTTGGGCACTGGTACATGTGCGTTCCATTTCCTTGAAAACCCATGACGTAAGGCGGCGGAATCCCAGCTTGCCTGGCCTGTGCCGGGTAGGAGTTTCACGTCCCCAGATAAAACCAACTCTGCCCCCTGCCTTGGTACTTTTACAACCTGGGTGGAAGTGGGAAGTGATTTCTTTCAATAGTGAATTCTATTTATGATCTTCCACCTTAAAAATGAAAGAAGAGTGCCTCACCAGGTGTGACTTTCTTTATCAGACTTTCCATGTAAAAATATGAACAGGCCACGTGGGGTGGCTCACGCCTATAATCCCAGCACTCTGGGAGGCTGAG